>DWHK01001556.1:0-10968 GCA_018247855.1 Graphium androcles
ACTTTAATAATATTTTAGGTTTTCTAATAAACTAAAAATTGCTTAAAATAAATTAACCACATATGTATACACTCGTCCAAGTCCAACCAAATTGTTCTCCACTTTGACAATTTTATTTTGACTGAAGATCGCACAATGGTCAAACTTTGACTGTAAATAACATTTCTGAGACTTACGCGAATATTCGATATTTTAAATTAAACAACTTTACAGATTTTATCGCGGTTTATTTTGAAATCTATCATCCTTTTTTTCTCATTAATTTTGACAAATTAATTTTCAAAGCTGAAGGTAGGCCGAGTCAGCAAGTGACATCAGGATGTCAAACACCTCAGTCCTATCCGCGACCATGAATGCTGTAAAGTATTCGAAACGTCGGGTGATAAATTTAAAAATAAACCGCAATAAAATCTGTAAAGTTGTTTAATTTAAAAAGGTCGACTGTAAATAAAGTATTTCTTATAATTTTTGTCATTGTTTACTCTTATTTCTTATTATTAATAATATTAAAGCATGCGTTTCCTTTATTATTACTGTTACGCGTATACTTTTGCGAATTAATTTTCTTACGACTGAATTGGGTCACGGCTGTCAAAACAGAAGAAACCTACGTGGACGATATTTAGGTCTCTGATTTGCATAAACACCAGTGCACTTTCACTTCCTTTACTCACATGATCCGATGGGAAGGGTATCCAGTAAGACCTGTAGTAGATCAAGCGACGGACCGACCGATGTAAAAAAAATGTACGTGAATCATCAATCTTTCTAGAAAATCAGGTAAGGACCTGGTGTCGCCTTTATCTAACAAAGAAGCAAGAACAAAAAGTATGTTATAAAGTATATCCCACAACCATTACACTACAAGAAATTTCCAGTTCGAACCAGTAGTTCCAAAGATATGTGCGTTAAACCAAACAAACTCTTCAGCTTTATAATATTAGTATAGATTAAGAATTTCTAAACAACATAAAAATTCAAAATGATGGATCTCACCTTTGAAATTTTGTACACTCGCTCGGGTTTTATATTATTAAAATAAAAACACGTAAATATAACTTAAAGTTACGCCCTTGGCGTGACCCTATTTCCTGAGTGAAAGCTGACTAGGAGCTGTCTATCATTGTAAGGTAGAAAAATAAAAGGTTAATTTTTAAAAAATGTTTATGAAGGGCATATATCTATGACTCCGCCATCATAGAACGAATACATTATATCTGTACTTATTCATACGTAGGTATATTTGTATTATTTAATATATCTATATTTCTTGTAATAATGAATTATAGCCACAAGTTGCTCTAGTTTCCCGTTTGCGTGTTCATTTTCGTCACGAGACGATAGATCCAATATTGTGGCTACTCAGTGTATTAATCATCCCTTACCAAAATACAATTTATGGTTTTAAGCAGTGTAGTGAAAAAAATATTATAAAGCTTTTTTCACTACACGGTTGTTAAGTACAACAATTAAAAACAACATACAAGTTCTATTAGACACAATATTTTTTAAATTTAGTTAAAAATTTTATAAAAGTTTTATTTAGCTCCTAATGTACTCAGATATGTTATTTGATTATCAATATGAGAAATATTTTTATTGGTAGAAGTATAAATTAACAAACAACACATCGTAACGTACGGATACGGTTAACGGTAAATCTGCATTTAAATTAATACTAACTAACCATGATGACACTTTTAAAACATTACTGAAAAGAAATTATTTATGGTGTTAACTGACAAGTAATTTTGTAAAAATTATAAGTCTCCTTATTTAAAGTTTTCAAAATCTTGTAAAATGACCCATTGGTATCTTTCTTGCTTATAAAAGAAACGAACGTTTGGTCGTATAGCAATACGACAGGTTTTAAATAATATGATAATTGGCAGACCCAACCCGTGATCTGGTACGAGAACGAGCCGCCAGGGCAGGTGGTCGTGCTCACGGCCAAGGACTATGACTCCGCGGAGAACGGCCCGCCCTTCACTTTCGCCCTCAACGACTCCGCGAGCTTCGACATCCGCTCAAAGTTCCACATACAAGGTAAGCTATTATAACCCTAAGAATAGATTTAGCTTGTTTGCTAAAAGCTATATCTCTGTATGTACATATACAAAAAAAAGTTGAGTTAGTACTCAAGAACGTCTGCACCCATCTGGATAAAATTTGGTACACGGATTGAATATGACCTGGATTAACGGTGTTATGTAATTATTGTGTTTGCAGTGGCCACAATTTATAGATGAACTATACAACAGTATAAGTATTATAGATGCTGATAGGATGCCTACATGGAGAACCAACTCTTTGTCTGCTCTTTGACATAAAATATGATGATGAAGATACTGTACAGCATCAATACATAATAACATTAACAATACATATTTTTAATCCTGAAATTCCCAAGGGAGTGAAGCCCTGGGGAACAATCACTCATATTTACATAGTTTATAATAATCGATTCGTAATAACTTTTTGTTTGTCTTTTCAAATAGACATTGCCCCACGCCATTTTGAACAACTTACAAAACAGAGTTTCGACCAATTATTGTGTTTAAAATTCAATAAATGGCGCTTCCCAATAACTTTGTTGTGAAAGAGCCAATTCAATTTGTCCCGCAGTCTCCCCTATTTAAGCCCGCGCGCTGATAACTGTAACCCTCGTCTGCAAATTATACATCTAAAGCTTTGCGAAACGAACTTCGTCCTATGCTCGTTTTTTGAGCAACTATTTAGCTCTTGTGGAGCTATAGTTTGTCATGTGTACTCAACTTAAAACAAAATAATCGTTCGATAGAATCAAAATTAAACGGACGATGAATCTGCGACTTCTAACTTCGGAAAACAAGATACCAACTAACAGCATTACTCAAGCCTAGAGATTATAATAAGGGCAGCGTTTTTTTTAAAGTCAAAGACAAGACAGGACAAGACAAAAGAGACTGCACTGGCTATAAACATAGGAAATTCATACTTTTGTATTTGATGAATTTGTACCTAAATAAAAGGATTCCTGCTTTTAATACAGAGTAATGAAACGTTATAGCGCTAACATAACAGATTAACCGGTTGTTTAATTTATTTTTTTTTTCATTGTTAATTTTTTATGTATATATTTTGTATATATGTATGTAGTATACACATAGTATATATGTAGTAAATGTATGTCTATATTTTAAATATATATCAACATATTATTGGTGTATGTTTATTTATTGCAATATGTACGTTTTAAGTAATTATGTATGTATTAATTTTATAACATAGCGTATAGTATATTTGTGACGTATTGAGGTTTTTATACAACATTTCTCTTTGTACTAAAATTTGTCTGTGCAACTACCTTAACTTCTCGATACCACCTTAAGGTTTACTGTTAGAAAATGCCCGCCCTTGTGCATGATTATTTGTACAAAAAGTATAAATAAATAAACCTGCTTCTTGATATGATTTCTAAAATATTAAATGAATTGGATAGGGAATTTATTATGTATATGTGGAAGAAGTAAAAATAGTGTAACCAAGGTACAACATTGTTACATTCTTGTAGAAAACAGAAGATTTCAAATATTTTGAGGTAATATATATTATTATTGACAAATTACAAATTACATCAAGTTTTGTTTCCCTTCACAACGTCCATGGTCAATCGTTAATTCGGACTACCGTCAGGGTTTTTATATTTTTTATTTGTTTTAATTTTTATTAGTTTTAAAAATGTCAGAAGAATTAGCCGTATTCTGTTTTCTTTTTGATAAAATAAAATCTATATATTAATACGTGAATGAAAAACTTTGAAAGTCTTTTTATGAAAAATGAGCTGACGGAGCAGCATTAAATTTGGCTAATATTTTTGAATAATATTCATTGAAAATACATTAAATTAATTAAAAAAAATCATTACACACACTACCGACGCCGTTTACACATCACACTGACATGATAGATAAACGTCTTTTTCTTTATAGCGCGAATTGACAAGTGCTATATTTACTAAAATTCCATAGAAAGGGTCGAATTTCGAGCTTTGCGGGGCTTTGCCTCTAGCTTAATTAAATCTATCACCTAGATAATTATTCAGATCGAAGATTCAGTATGACAATGCCCGTATATCAAAGGACTTCCAAGTGTAATATATAGAAATGTACGCAATATTCGGACGGGAATCTAGATCGCACGTGTAACTCCGGTTATATGGACATATCATTCAATATTGATTAGAAAACGCTACTAAGCAGATCCTTCAAGCATTTATAAAAATCTACAATAATTTAGGTTATTATGTACTTATGATCTTTATATTACATATGGTATAAATCTGTAGGTATAATTCAGTAATTCCCTATTTAACTTAAAAAAAACTTAACCTACCTTGATGAATATTAGTGTATAGAAAGAACATGTGATTACGCAAAAGATAGGCTACATAATTTACAAGATTGAAATAATGCGGTCTCACGGGTTAATACTTCCATAGAGATTTATAGGTACTGTTTGTACTTCATTTTTTCATATTTTTAGAAAAATATTACGACATCTAATTTTGATTATTCATTTGTATATTAAAAAAACGCAGCCCTTATTAAAAGCTCTAGGCTTATGTTGCAAGGGGGGGGAGACGGTTCATACAAATATTTGCCCCGGGTGGAAATCAAACCCCCGACCTGTGATGCCGCAGCTAACATCTTAGCCACTGCGCCAACCGGTGACCAGTATTTAATAGAACTTTAGTAACACTTCTTGAAGTTGTAAATCAAATTTGCTTTAAATTGTGAATTACTGAATGTATTTTATACGTTCCTTTCGCATAGTTGCATTTTATAGAAAAAGGTTAGAACCTATCTGATGGTTTTCCTGATGTTATGGGCCTAGACAACCGCAAATGTATATTAAATGCAAAAGCGTCACTACTTTTACCTTATGTTAGTTCTGTGTAAATCAGTGATATTTTTTTTAGCTAGCAGATATTTACAGCAATAACTTTTCGAAATGTTTGTTCCATTGACTATCAAATCAGGTATGATTAACTTATTATTCTTTATGTTGACTTATTATTTCAACAGACTTATTATTTACAGATATTATCGCAACACTATATATTTGCAGATCAAGCTAAAGCTCGAATGTTTTTAAAATTTTTATAAAGATATAAATTCTCCCGCGTTTATAAGGTCCTTTCTTCTTTCTTTTTCTTATTGATTCTAGCTAACCAATACATCCGAACTTAATTCTACAGAAACTACCAAAAGTGATTCAATTGTTGTGGCAATACGTAAGCGCTGTCTACGAATATAAGAATGTTATCTATTAATTTGGTAGAAAAACAGCCGTTGCGGCGTGAGTTAAAAGCAATCAATTCGCATGTAGCCATTTCTCCGCCCGGACGCGTTAATGAGAGAAATTAAGGGTCGAGACGCGTTTAGGGCCTTTGTGTAGACCCCTTCTTTCCCTCAAATTGGCGAAAACGAGCTCCCGCGCTTCTATTGAATACAATGCTCCCGATCGATAACCGTACGCTACTTGATTTGCGAGATGTCAGAGAGTAGAGCGAGCCAATTTGAAGAAATAAGATGTTGAACCGCGAGAACAAATATTCTATTATTTTGTATTTGGTAAAAATTTTGTATTTTATTGATGAACTATTACTAATTTATCACCATAAATAAAATCATGTTAAAGTCTGCTTAGATTCCAATATAATTGGAGACTTAGAGATGCTATCTTGTATTTTGATTCTTATTTTGAATTTTACCACATAAATGTTAGCTAAAATGAATTAAAGGTTGCTTCACAAACTATTGAATTCAGTAGCAGATGTGCCATTAATTTTCTCTGAATTATTTGTGGTGACAATAACAACGTTGAAAATAAGTAAATCAAGGTTGAAATTAAGGAAATCGTGGTAGGATTCATCAACAACTTCAATAAAGTTGGCCGCGTTGCTAAACTCTCGCCGCTGCATTTCTAGTAACCGGATGAAACTCAAAATTATATCTGTACTATTAAAGTATTTACTTTAAGTTTACGCCGATCTTCTGGGAGAAAATAATACTAAATGGGCCATTCGACAGTATCTACAGCTTTTCTACCGCACCAGACTTCTTTTCTTCGTTTTAAGGGTCCCGTACTTAAACGAAAATCTTTATTTTCTTACACTTAGTTTTGCTACTGCTGACCTAGTTTCATTTGGTTCAGGTATTTTGATATGAATCACGGGGAGAATATAATCTTGGAATACAAAGCTTAGGCTTTATACAAATAAATTGGTCTTACACTTGAAATGTAAAATAAAGGGCGTGGAAAATTAAGCTTAGTGCCGTAAATAGGGCTGTGCCAGCCGAGGCCCAGAACACAGACCCTGAAGGGCCGCAGAAATGATCCGATGCCCCCATTTTATTGTCAAAGCCGGGTAAGACAGAACGTTCGCACTGGGCACATAAAACCTTTTGGTACTGATGAACTTTGTAACGATAAAAAATATTAATGACAAAACGGATTTTCGACCGACTTCAAAAAAGGAGGATGTTCTCAATTCGATTGTATTTTCTTCTTTTATGTTTGTTATATAGAAAACTTTTAACTAGGTAAACCGATTTTTATGTTTTTTTTTATTTGATAGCTGGGATTTCCCGTGAGGTCCAATTTGAATTTGAGTAAGATCTGACCAGTAGTTTTTAAGTTATCAAATATTTGAAGTTGAAGTTGAAAATACATTACAAAACTCTTGAGGCGGTTGAAGTCGCTTTTTTAAATTTTCTGAGAAAATAATACTTGTTAATTCAAATGCGGTTTACCTCTTTAGCGGTAGAGATTTTAAGTGCAGTGAAGAGTTAGTACGCTAAATGTATCTAGAAATAAATTAGAACAAATGTATACAGCGACATCTGATACGATTAGCATTAAAATTAAAAAAAAAAATGAAACAACATAAGCGTAAAGATTAAGTAATAAATTCCTTCACACAATTACATTGATAACAAAAGTCTTTAAATCGAAAAAGATAAATAGATTTCTTAAAGATTCTGTCAGCCTTAATGCTTAATGTTTGATCACACGTAACATATTGGATACTACATTATATCATACTTCGTTATTGTATGATTTAAGTATGAGAATATGCTAAAAATCTTCCTGAACTAAAGAATGCATGTGACGGTAGGACATTCGTTTTGTATGTCCGTAGGTAAATGTCCGCTGCCAACCTGAGATAGCAGCATGCCTACGTGACATACTTTCCATTCAAAAACTGTTAGCGTTTGGACTCTTCACTTGGACAGTTAATCTATGAAGTATGCTCGCGCATACAGCATGTAACTGCGAAATAATCGCTAAGCTTGTTTGTATTATTTTCTAGGACTGCCAAACTTTGATAAGCCGCCATTTTTGTCAAATGTTTCAACGTAACGGTATAGTTTTATAAACAGAAATTTTTAAATTAAATAAATAAAATTACATAAGTTTGTTCGAAGTAAGTAAAGTAGGTAGCCGCTTAGGGCCATACAGCTATATAAAATTTCAGTAATTGCAGAATATATTATGCTGGAATTGCCTTCAAAGTGTAGTATTCAGCTAATGAAATACTTGTGAATTCTGCTTATAAGTTATAAATTAATAAAGAACACACTACAAAAATTATGTATACTATACATTATTCTATTTTACTGAACAAATGGAATATTAAAATATACGTCTTTGGACCAGGAATGTTCAGAATCGACGGTACATTTGTGCTTATATATAATTGATGAACTTCGTTGATAATGTACCACTTCACAGTTTTATTTTTAATTTAGAGAGACATTTCTGTACTTCTTTTAACATATTTATCTATTTGAGCTTTTAAACAGTTTCTCTTGTTTGTGGGTATGTGATCAAATCTTGCAAATAAAAGTTTAGCAATTTGGCACGACAATTAAATTATATAATGACATCTTATTATTTTATTTTTTTCCTTAATATGATGTTCACGTGAGCTTTTGAGAGTAGCGAAGTATTTGAAATTTACATACTTTTTTAGGCATATGGAAGAGAGCGACTTTTTAGATGCAGCTCTTCCTGCCCTCATTGGCCAAATTGATCAGGGTGGCATGACACCATCATACACAGGGATAAAGTTATAACGACTATTGTGTTTTACCTATGAAGGATAAAAGGTATATACCCACATATATATATATGTGGGTATATACCTTTTATCCTTCCTTTCCCTTTTCAATCTTAAATATATTTTCATCACCGTTAATACCTAATTACTGGTGCACGCCAAAGAGGACACATTTTAAATTAGCAACTCTGCGGATATTGTGGATGTCCATCGGTGGCAGATGTCGCTCAAAATCAGTTGAGCTATTCGCTCGCTTGTTAGCTTTACAAAAACTTTACTGAACTTGGAAAGATACTAAACGAAAAAATAAATTTAAAAACATGTTGAATTATATATTTACGTTATGTAAGTACGTTATGTAGTAAAATCATACTTACTTATGACAGATAATGTCAAGACTTGTGAAGAAGACTTTTACTCTACTAATGTTGACAAAGACATTATAAGTACATTTAAATCTTTAATTATCAATATCTTTAATAGGACCTCTGTTAAGGATAGGAGTTTTATCATTTATTTAATCTCACCTTACCTAGCTACTATTTTTAATAATTTCTATGTACTGCCTACTCTTAGTAAAGTATTTAAACAATTATTATTAAATCAGGTATTATATTAACGCGCATGACCTTCTTAGTAAGAAGCAATACGGTTTCACGCTTAACTACTGATGCAGGTATACAGATTTTTTAGAGTATTTAGGAAGCTTGGAAAAAGAGTTGACGTGAACGGCACAAGATCTCCCAGGGTCTTTGTCGGTGATATGGGGTCCCGCAGGGAGCTTTTCTTAGTCCTTTCCTCATCTACATAAATGAGCTGCCACATACAGTTAATAATCATAAGATTATATTGTTTATTTGGCTATATAATACTGTCTCAAAAGTGGCATACTGATTCAGTGTTAATAATGATTTACTAATAAATAATCACAAGATGAAATGTGTAAAATTTATCACTCCCAATATTAAAGAAGCTACATGTGATGTAAATTTAGTTGTCGTAAGAGAATATCTTTAAGACATGCTGCAATATTTTATAAATATAAAATATAGAACAATTTTGGATTTTGGCTCGAGATACTTTCATTAAACTAGTATTCGCCTTATTAAATAAGTAGGTTTAGCAAAATTTCATAAATATAGGAAACAACAATAGTTCTCGTAAAAAATCATACACAATCTATCCAGAAACTATTTAAAAAATTAATAAATATTATTTTCAAAATCAAATATAATCACATAATTGAACTTTTGATTAAAATGTATTATAATGCTATACAGTTGATTTTCTAAACTATTATGTTTTTGACAGTGATAGGAAACAACTAAGTAAAGCAGTACATTAAGCTATTAAAAAATCTCTTTCAACGAAACCGTTATCTGAGTGTAAGCACCATTTAGGTATTGACTTCCCGAAATTTTATCACCGACTTAATTGCGATGGCGGAGTGACCTAACGGTGTTCGACAAACTCCTTGCAATGCCTCACCGCGGCATTACCATCGAAAAACGCAAATTAAGCCGTGTACGTATACATCGCTTCCCTTTAAAAAGAAATAAAAGTTTCAATCGGAATCCGACGAGTAATGTGTGCAGCTTTAATCAAATAACCGGTTATTTAAATATCGCAGTCCGACTTGCGAATATTCAAAAGGCTTCTCAGACTCAGACATAACCGAGCTTCCTATTTTTAGTTTCACTAAGCCCACCGCATTTCAATTTATCCAAATGAATGGTCAAGGTTGCTGTCAATAATCCGACGGTTAAGTAATTTTTGCCCTCGTCTAGATTGAAAATAGACGATATAGGAGCTTAAAAGTGTTTCTGTGTCGGCCTTATTGGTTGACGCTAATGGATCACAAGTTTATAAATAAAACTGATCATCATGACCTTAACGGAAAGACTGGAAAGCGATTTAGGTATCGGATGTAAATTTTTAGAAACGTCAATTTTAGACAAAATGCTGTTCAGGTTTAATGAATGACTTATCGAGACCAGTCTTAGACTATTCGTGTACAAGTTAATTCTGTCACCAAAGTGAGGTGGTGTTTAAATAAATAACTATGGTCTTAACTTTGCATAAAATGAGAAAAGAAGCCAGATTTATTTATTTCTAGAAATTAACCCTTGAACTAGCAATATATTATTGAAATAAATATCTGAGAAACAAGCCAAAGAAGTAGAATCATGTTTATATTTCGCATAGATTTATACAGTCATCCGTCAGACATAATCATAATTGACAACTGTTGCAATATAACTTTTTAAATAGGCATCAATTGTTAAAACTTATAATTTATCAATGTAAAAAAGTATAGGAAGTATCTTTGTATAAATACAAAAGCACTAATACTAAGCGAGCAACGTAGATTGGGAAAAGTTAGGCTCATTATTGATGAGATATGCATTATATTTGAGCTAAATACATCAAATAAAAGCAGGTAATAAAGGCCGTAAACTAACTTTACGAATAATACAAAGTCACAGAGATGCAATCCGCATCAACGCAAATAATTCAATTGAGAAGCTCTGCTTTGAAGCTTTGAAAACATTAACGGATTGTCTTTTTAAAAATTGCCTTCATAGTTTGGAAACAAATTTTAATTAGTTATATCTCGTATGACCATAGATATAAAAAGCATTTCTTTATTGAAAAGGTTGGCAAACGAGCAGACGGTTCACCTGATGTTAAGTGATCCCATCGCCCATGGACTTATACAACAACCGAAGTGTTGCGTGTGCGTTGCCAAGTAGGATAAAACAGGTTAAAGGGCAGTTTAGTTTAGGATTATATTAAGAATTTGGTGGGGAAAGGAGTGGAAAAAGAAGAGGGTAGGAATGGCCATCCGGCAACTCTAAGAG
>DWHK01001557.1:0-10942 GCA_018247855.1 Graphium androcles
TATTGGGGCCGAGCCCATTTTTTACACGCCCATCCGACTTATGGATCATTTTAAGTCAATCGGATGAATAGCCCGTATTGTCCTTATCCAACTGAGAAGCAACAACACAAAATCATTGTCCCATCACGGGATTTGAACCCACTACCTTCGGGTTGTAAAACCCTTGCTTTGCCTGGACGATTGAGTCACAAAGGGCACCTGTCCTAATATGTATACAGGAAGCAATGTACATATTATTTATGTAACTTAAAAAATAAGTAGGAGGCGACCAAATTTGATCCCGCTCCAACCTAAATCTGGCTTCGAGCCAGCACTAATTATACGTTATGTTTTATATATGTACCAACATAACCTCGAATTTTTCGAACTTATTCTAACAACAATAATTTAGTCCAATAAGTTATTTATAATTTCTACATTATTTATTTCTCAAAAATATTACAGTTCAATTTTTATCAAAAATGATTGTATTAAAAAAATCACAAAGAGCTGAGACACACATATACGTTGTATTCTATTCTTTAAACAAGTTCACGTGAAACTCAACAATGAGATCACACTTTGTCTGATATGTACACAATGTTTTCGTTAGGAAGCAGCCGGCAGTTTCGTCCCTGAGAATTATAAAAATATCCCACAATTTGAACATCTACATCTCCATTGTAAAATATTGGCTTAGATACATGTTGAAAACTTATACTAAAATTTATTACGGAACTCTTATCCATAGTTGAAATAGGCAGTATTATAAAAAAAGGAAAAGGAAGGAAATAATAGCACGTATTTAAATTAGTAAGTGAGCAATATTGGTACTTCACTAAAGTACAAAATAAATGTAAGAAATAAGATTTTATGATCTAGGTATTTTGATTTCGACGTGAAAATGATACAAACAAACAAACTCACTTTCCCATTTATGATATTAGTAAAGATTTATTTGCGAGAAACTGTTAGGATATATTCACGAACCAAAGATCGTGGCGTAATACGTTTATGTCCCACTTTGGGAACCAGGTGGATATTTTTACCTTTTATGTCTTCTTGTTTAACGGACATGGCTAAAAATTGTCCGTTAACGTTGACAGCCAAACGGAAAACTTCACTCGCAACCGTTGTGCAGCATTTTCTTTGAAGTAACGTTGCTCAAAGCAATATGTTTATTGCCATTGTTGGGTTACGCCATGCACCTCTTACGGAATGTCAGGCCGCGGCGCACGTAGATGAATAGGTTAGAATAATTTACATGAATAATACTGCGCTGCTGACAGCTAAAGCTTTGTTTGCGTTATTAGCCGGCTGCTGAAGGAGTATAATGTTTTTTTTTGTAATAGTGTTTGTATTTCTTAGGCAAACCCTCAAGTTTAACTGCTTTGCCGCTAACTTGTATGAATTGCGGACGTTCTTTGAAGCTCTATTTCTGTGTAGAGCTTCATTATATAAAACCCGTAACAAGTTAAGATTGTATTACCACATTGGATCTTTAAGTCATGAAAACCTTATATTGCAAAGCAATATTAATATCATGTATCGTATACGTGCATGTTGGAACAAAACGAGGGAAGAGAATCATATATGCTATAGACATAGGCTTTATTTTTTTTATTATAAACTTAACAATATGTTTATAAATATAATAATCATATCGTGAAAATTAGTCTTAATTTATCTTCCTTTTTCAATGCTTACTGATCTTTATTGTCTTCAAATTGCGTAAAAAAAAAAGTAAGTTTTTTACATTTCACTTGGAATGTTATAAGCTTATAAGCGTTGATCTTTAACAAAGGGGTCCAACAATCTATTATATAAGCATTCATCTCTAATGAATTATCACTTTTTAAAGATAAAATTTATATCATTGTCTTATGACCCTTTAGTTGTGAGACTTTTCTACTGTTTAAATGAACAATGGTTTCCCTTGGCTTTAATAATACAAAATAAACTACAAGACAAAAATAACTTAACAACATACTTCCGAAGCACACCATGACGACGAATCTTTTCCACCAATTATCAAAACTATTGTCAATGCACGCCCATAGAGAAGTAAAAAGAATGTTCTCGATGGTACACGCTATAAGCCAAAATGCGTGCCACACGCGTACGTGTCGGAAACGTATTTTAAATTCCATCAGACAAAATAAATAAATAAACGCAAGGAACACGTAGAATGACCGCTTAACAGTACTGGCCTGCGGTACTATTAGAAATAATAACATTACTTGGTAATGAGAGAAGAGAACAATTATCGCCACGAATGGAAAGAAATTAATGAATGCGGCAATAGAGAGCAATCGTGAAATAAAGAAGGCGTACCATCCCAAGTAATGAACAAGGCCAGCGGAGATATCTTGGGGCTCGAGTCCTCTAATAAAAGATCTGGGCACTCGGCGTGGTATGTCAGGCTCGTCTTGAATTACCTCCCAATGCTTCCGTCTGGGTGGAGCTGAGAGCCAGGCCGGTATATTCTCCGCATTTTCCACCATTTTCTCAGCCCATTGTGCCAATGAGCCAGGTCTAGGAGCAAGCATAGCTGGCGGTGGGGGGACATGTACTGTTTCTATTACATAGTCTTTCTGCCGTCGAGGTGCAACTTTATCTATAATTGACGTTGGTCGAACGTATTCGTCATCGCTTTCCTTATTATCATTTTTACGTGTAGTTACCGGTGATAAATAATCCGAGCTCGAATCGGAATCAAAGGCACTGTCCTCATAAAACGACGGTACTCTCTCAGAATTGCGTGGAGAAAACTGTATTAGATCATTGGTTTCTTCATTCGAACTATTTGTAGATGTCGATTTATTGCGAGAAGTTTTCCTTTTTATTTCTTCGTATATATTTTCGGAAGGGTCTTCGTCGATCTTCTTTATACCTTCATTCAATATATCGTTGGTATCACCTAGCTGGCCTTCTACCTTGTGGCCCCACGGGTACTTTCGACCGCATACTTTTTCTCTTTCAAATCTTCTATATAATGTAGCCGTGCTAGCCATTCGCATACACGACGCTATTATGCTTACAGCTTGTACTGAAACTATATAAATATCAAATGTTATTTTATACAACGGATTGTGACGCTAACCTAACCTAACTTATCAAACAATATGTTATTTGCGTCCACGAAATAGAATAACAAGGATTTTGTTCATTCAAAACAAAATAATAAGTCCTACTAAACGAATTTGGCCATGGCGGCCAATCTACTCAGATCAGTCAACTGCGCCCGAGATATTATAGTGTACAAGTGTACGCGCAAACAGGTACACTCTCTGTTCCTCACTCACTTCCTAGGGAATCACCAATGGGACAAATATCCGACGCGACAGGAGATTAGACGTAGGGCCGACTTTTTACATGCCCATTCGACGCATGGATCATCTTTATTTTCAGGCGATCCGGTGATCAGCCCGCGTTGTCGTCACCCAACAGAGAAACAACAACACAAAGTCATTGTCCTTTCGCGGAATTCGAACCCACGACCTCCAGTTTCTGAAGCAAGGCCCTATACCAGGTCACGGAGGCAGTAACAAAGTACTTTAGAGTGAAACGTATATAAAAAAATGTATATATATATTATTTTTAAATATGCTGTATGTGAGACAGACATACATACGTATTTCTGTGTATCCGCGTACAGTGTATACATTTTAAACAATTTTAGAAGTGCGTTAAAGTATTAATCGAAATGCAATCGCAATAATCAAATAGCTTACCCTTACTAAAAGATGGGTCGGAGAACCGCGACATTAAATCCAAAATATTTACAATTGCATGTGGCGCCGAATGTATAAATGCTTGTAAAAATAAATATAACTCTAGTGGTGAAGGGGATCGCGCAAGGTTCAAAGCATATTTTGTTCGTTCCTCATCTTCTGCATACGACGCGAATACGCTCTCAGTCCACCAAAATATTAGGAAACAGTATCTGTAAAAAAAAATCAATTCTGAAAAATCCTGAGCGGTAATACTTAAAACTTGTAGATTAGTAATTTGATTGATTAACTTTTCCGAGTTTAAAAATTCATAACTAAATATTTAGGGATCTAAATTATAACCTAGATCCCTTAAGAATGGCTATAACGATTTCTATATGGAGTTTTTATGGATTTATATCGATCGATCAGATATAATATACTAACATTTTTTTAGTTTCTATTAATTTTAAATTATAGATATTTTTATAGGTTGTAGAGAATAATATATTTCACTTATACTCTTATGTACTCAATTCACATAATATTCTTAAGAAGAAATCACTTGACATATTACATGTTTATGTGTAATGTCGTTGTGATATGTAAAAATGCATGGTTGTGTGTAATAATTTTTTGAATTTATTGTATTTATAACACATATAATATAAAAATATTAGCTTTTTGCATTCCTTCTCTATATAGCCTGACTTCGATTTATTAATCACATTTTGCTCAACTTGCGTAAAAGTACCCCTTATTACGCATACATAAAGTTTTTACTTCACGTGTTAAAATTATGATATTTATTAGTCACAACTATTTTTAAAACAGCTCTAAGAAATGGAAAAATCGTATATTAGAAGATTTTTTGTCAAGACACTGATATTTTAGGTGTTTGTATTCAAAAAATAATTCAAAAATATTTTCTTATGAGTTATTCGCAATGCCATATATCGGTAAAAAAAGAAACACCAGAGCAAACTCTTCGTTAATTGTCAATTTAAATAATAACAAATAAATAATACTAACCTTCCAATTGCCGCAAAAGGAAAGAAGATAGCGTTAAGTATTTGGGATAAAAGCCATTTTATGTCATTTTTTTCTATTGTCAGTGCAAATGAGGAGGCCTCTGTCTGCAAACCGGGGGGTGGCGTGGCTAACGTAAAAATTAATGCCAACACAGCCGGTAAAACCATTAAGATAATACAGAATGCAGCGAGGCTAAAATTTTTACAAACAAATTAAAATGCAAGAATGTATTTCATACGATACGTAAAAGGTTTTCGAAAAGATCTTACGCATCATCCCCGTTTTGGAAATGTTCATATACAAGTGCAACGTCATAGCATATAACTGTCATGTAAACAATAAGCCCGCCACATGATGGAAGAACCCTGTGTAGTAACAACGCTTGCCAGGGTGGTAATTTCCAACCCAGTAACTCTCCAGACACTTCATTGTCTAACTCACATGATACCATTTTTGATGTATGTCTGGTTACTTACTTAATATGCAGTACAAATAAAAAAAACAATCATAATTAACAGTAATATTCTACATACTTTATAACACTTATTAAAATATCTATTGTTGGAAAAAAGAAAACTCTAACCGTAAATTTAGAACGATACAAAACTGACTGAACGAATAAAAATAAAAGCACGCCCATTGATAATTTTTGATTAGATAAAACGCCGACTCAGAAAGATAACAATTGCCTAGTTATGTTTGGATGTACTTTTATGTTTACATTGAATGTACTCGCGTAAATTTTATTTGTTAATGAACCTACATTTATTTTATTTTGAATCGGTTTGAAAGAAAAAATAAAAACTGTTAACTAATAAATATAAGTTTTTGAATATTATAAAATTATTGTATAATAACTGTAAAAAATACTACGAATGCTAAAACTGTGTTTGTAAAAGCGGATAGGTTTTGGATTCTCTGTATACATTTTTTAAATTTTAAAATAAATAAGAAACATGATATACAAAAGGAAGGATAATAGTAATAGTCGAGCTTATTTTTTATTTCGGTTCTATATTCCTGTTGAATCGTTAATAATTAAATTACAGCGGTATATTTTGGATAACTTTTGATGGCGTGTGTAGATATAAGTACCTACTTGTGCTACGACACGCCACGCACTGTTTGAAAGACTGCAACAAGTTGAGGCGCTGTGTTTTTATGGGCCCCGAAGATGTTACCTGTGGGTGCTCATATTATTGTATGTGCTGTCCGAGTGGACGTCAAGCCGACGATGAGATATCTGGACCTAGACCTAGATCGCCGTTGGGACTTCAGTGCAATTTTAAGCACATGGTACCAAAAGTGGCGAATGCAACGGTAGCTCTCGGTAGACTGCCCCCTAAAGTTGGAGGCACAATCGTCCCCTGCCGCCGCCTTTATGCCGGGTTCGTAAAATCTATCGCCATTTACGACGCCCCGGTCTAGACTGACAATCGCTGAACTTCGGCGCTTCTGCGCAAAACGTAAAGGTCATACTGGGCTACCGGACGATCTCTGGTAAAGCGGCGTGCCTGCTGACGGGTTCCCTTCCCTGGGATTTGAAGGTCACTCGCCGGCGCCGAAGGAGCAAATGGGGTGCACAGAACATCTGCGATTCCTAGCGATCGAAAAGTGGGGACGAAGGCTGGAGCCCCAAGTGCCGGCCTTCGAACTGTGGAGGCCAAACGTCGTTTTGCTTACCAGGCGACGCTGGTCCTCTCGGGACATGGTTGCTTCGGGAGGTACCTGTACTGCATAGCGGGGAGGGAGCCTACACCAGAGTGTCAACACTGTATTTATTAGCCGAGGACAAGGCCGAACACGTGATGGAGGATCCAGCCTGGTCGGAGCAGCGAAGATCTCTCACTTCTCGTTGTGGTCCGCGCTATGATGAACAGCAAGAGATCGTGGGGTGCCGCCTTTAAAATCTGCGAGGACGTGATAAACAGGAAAATGGCCGCGGAAAGAAAAAGGGAGGTAACTGCCAACTGGAAATTCGCAGATGGAGACCAGGGCGCATGAGGCTGGTCTACAAGTGGAACCTTCCTCCCTGATAGCGAGTCGGGGCAGAGTCGGGGCATCTACTGCAGATGTGGGATAATGCCGCCCCGATGAAGGATACTGTCCGAGCATGAGCAGGCACCAAGAGGGAGCCTAACGAGGACAAGGCTACGCTGAGGTGGAAGATTCCGCTTCCGTGTTGGACACTGCAACGGAGAAGGTGCAACTTGGGTTTTTAGTGGGTTTCTCAGACCGGGATTCCCACATAGCCCCGCTGACCTAAACACAAGGCTGTGGGGAATATATAAAGGATTTTTCCCACGTGAAAAAAAGGGACAACATCTGTCAAGTCGGTTAATATATAATATCTGGTAAGCCGAGTTTTACTCGGCTACCCAAAGATACCATTGAATTTAATAAATAGTAATAAATTAGGTACCGAAAATTATTTTTGCAATTCCTGGATCTGTCTGCCCCAACCTACACACAACATGATCTGATGACTGCCTCTAAAATAGCATGCAATTTAACTATGTTTATAGCTAAAACAAGTTTATTTGAGTACATGTGTTTGCCAATGATAGGATTTCTCTTTTCACGATTTGAAAAAATGCAACCCCTGCAAAATTTTGGGCCCAATTAGTTTTAAAGAATATACATATGCACATCTTGCTTTTAAGTTCTTATAGTGGGTTTTCCCTAACTGTGTGTCGACTTTTAGTTACTGACATGACATTTTTAGAATTTTGAAGGCCGAAAACCTAACACAAAAAGTTACATTTGCACTTTGGGGTTTCATTTCCAAAGTTCAAACAATTTTCAGTTACTAACGTAGCTTAATATGTAACATATTTCTATACTATGTACATTTAATATGAAGTAGAATTTTAACACTTACTTTTTATTTCTGATAATTTATTAAAAACAACAAAAATATATACTTAACCTTTGCGCGAGTAAAGAACCAGCCCTCCTATATTCAGTTATAACATTAACCTAATAATAAAGAAATTTATTTCTGTTTGGACGGATCTAACGTCTCCATTACAAGTAGCACAAATAACCGCATTGATAGACTCATATTTGCGACACTTACTCACTTCAGTTGCTTTGGACGCCACCACAGCCCTAATTGAAGTTCTACTTGGATGAGAGGCAGCCAATGTGTCTACGCAAGTAGCGTTAAAAACAAAGGCTTGGCTCGCTCCCAAGGGATTAAAATCAACCCATCGGGTCTTATTCTAACAAGAGCCCTTAAAAATTTTTCTCTTCTTTACCGAATTTTATTAAAACTTAAAATTAGTGGCTCAATAATTTTAATATCTTATTAAAAAAAAAAAAGAACCTGCCAGACTTTGACAATTGACAGTGACAGACACTTTTATATAGATTTATGTCAGTATAGTGTGACTTGAAAGTATGAAATAAATTAATAAAAGTTTATTTGGCTTTGTAAATGTCAACAGTTTATTAACAGATTATTTAACTATGCCATTGTTTAACGAATAAATAACTCGTATTTTATTGTTATTCTTTATTCAATCGAAATGTTTAAAAATATATTAAATAATACTTTAGCTAATGTTTACAAATGTAGCATTACTAAATGTCCAGTAAATAATTTTATTAATAGGGGTTCTCGATCTATTTATGCCGGATTTACCTTAGAAAGTCCCAGAAATGTGTCTAAAGACAAGGCATTAGCTTCACCTGCTATATCTGGCAAATATGAAGTAATAACAGAAACAAATTCACCAATAATCGAACACACAGCAGACGAAATCCTCATAAACGAAAAGTATTCTATTCTTAGTGATGAATTTGATGGCATTAACCTCGAAAGTAAGTTTTGAATCTAATCTTTTGCTTAATTATTTGTTTTATCACACACTGCTGTTTCCTTAGGTTTACTCACCTTATCATCGGCTTCTAAAGTTCGTAACATATTGCTAGATAGGTTAAACTATTCCTCATGAATTTATTTACCATAAAGAGTTTCAGAGAGAGAGATTACTTTCAGAGTTTAATATGTTAACTAAGAAATTCATCAATTTTATTAGTATTCATTTAAAGAAACTATGCATTCTTTTTAACAATAGCAAATTTCCTTATGTATATTATGACCCGCAGTTAAACAATGATCTAGCAATCTAAAGTGATTTAACAGCAAAGTATTTTTTATAGGGATAAGTTGGTTGTTCTAGGTGGTAGAGCATAACATCCTTCATACAGCTTTTGCTGGACTTCTAAGCTCGCCCATGACATGACTTGTAGGATGTTGTGTGCGTCCATGGGTGATGGCATCACTTAACATCAGGTGAACCATCTGCTTGCTTGCCAAACTCTCTATAAAAATAACAAGCAGATACCTCCCCAGGCAACGCAACCATAGAAGTGCAGCTAAAGCTGTATAAAGGATGTTATGCGCTACCACCTTTGAAATTATGTTACCAGATGATGTTTATTTTTAGGAGGAAAGTATGGGGTATTTGATATTGAGGAATTAGTGGATTTGTTACAAAGAGAAAACTCTAAAAATATTTTTGTGGCATCTGTACCTAAAGAAATTAATTATGTGCAGTATATATGTATTTGTAGTAGTCGCAGTAAAAGACACATAAAAGCATTAGCTGAATTTGTGCGTAAGGTTTATAAGAAAAAATGTTTTAAATCAGATCCAATACCTAGAATAGAAGGGAAGGATTCTGATGAATGGATGGCATTGGATTTGGGTAAGTTTTAGTATATTTATATTCTCCTATTAGCAGTTGAAATATGTCACTATTGTCACTTTTTCATTATAAGTGGTTATAGTTCTTAAATATGCCATTGTTCTAATATAGACTCATTTACAAGTTTGTTTTTTAATAAGAAAGGCAATCAAGTGTAAGAATTTTATATTCAACTTACAGCTCTTAACAGTTCGTGTTCGCAGTGAACTACTAGTAGAAATAAATACAGTTGTATTCCACTAACTTTAAAAATACTTATGCTGTAACAGAAAAATTTAGAACTTCATTTTATATTATATTCCAAATTCCAATCTAATTAACAACTTTAATTTCAGGGAACATTGCTCTTCACATATTTTCTAACAAAGTTCGAGAAGTTTATGATTTGGAAACCCTATGGGCAGTTGGTCCAGAATATGATGAACAAATGAAACGAAAAAGTGATGTTGTTGATATATTTGAAAATTATAGCTCATACTTGAAAGATCTAAAGCCTTTAGCATGAAAAAATTCTGTTGATACACCTTGATAATCTGTTTGTTCTACTAGAATTGATGTAGATATTTAATAAATTTGTAGAGAAAATATCAATTTTTATTTTAAAAACTTGACAATAGCTTATAACATTTAGTTTTTAAAAACAAATATATTTACAAATATAAATAATAATATTGCAAAGTGATTAAACTTATGTATATTAAATAGGTTTTTTGGGAAAGTATATAATAGGGTTTTATATAAGTAAAACTAATTATAAAAGTCTCATATAAAATGTTTATTTTGCTTAATTATATTAAAGATACATAAAGTATTGGTTGTATAACATAACCTAGATAGTTATTTAATCAATTCCTATTTAAAATAAAATAAATGAATATTTAAATTGTATTGAAAAATATATAAAGTTATGTATCAATGTACAATTCAATATTATTATAATTGAAACATGTTCGACTATCAACTTACATGATTTTAGTTTACAAATTAATTTGGCATAATTTCATATACACATTATCTCAGATGGCTAAATGCAATAAAATAATGTAAAATATTTAAAAATGGTGACTAATAGCATTCACACATTCACAATCACAAAACCTTTTCAGTCAAAATGCAAATGCACATTCCTAATAGTCTAAATTTATTCTAAGCCATTTATTTTTGAAAGCAAGTTAATAATACTTCTACTGAGTTAAAATATAAAAGAATAAAAAAGAAGCAAGTATAGGATACAGAAATATTAGAATAAGTTGAATAGTTGCAACCAGTACTATACAAAAAATATTGGACCACATTACAAGTCTTTCTTTTAACTATCCTTTTTAATATCTTTTCAGTAGCAAATATTAAAATGACAGTTTTGGTGAGAGTAATTATTGAAGCATTTGTGCATTTTAGTAACTTATAAATTTATTCCCAAGCCACATTTGATGTGAAATATTTAGTAACAAAGTGTTGACTAGCAACTAAGGCAGGCAAAAAATTAGTATATCACTCTAGAAG
>DWHK01001558.1:0-10967 GCA_018247855.1 Graphium androcles
CATCTAAACATATATACATACATATATACATCCATACTACAGACATTAAATGTGTTTTTGCCCCAACTCTAAATGTAAACCTCACTAGCTTCGCTCGTTCGATAAAAAAATATCTGAGGGCAGGTCTGTCAAACTGAACGTTACAATATGAGGTCTTATATCGATATAGCAACTTCAGTAAAACTAAAAAATTGTTATAAAGTAACAAATTAAATTAAAACCATAACCAAAAAACATCAGCCATTTCAAAGAGCCGTTCTTTTATGCACCGTCATAAGTATGGCAGATGTTTTTTAATTACAAACATATATTTTTTTTTTAATTTAGACGAGTAGTTCACCGCGAACTTGGAACTCGCGGTTATTTCATTTTACATCTATTTTAACATTTTTTAAACTACTGAACCGATTTTGATGCCCAACGAACTTAAAAATTGTACTAATATTACCTCCATATGTTCCAAATTTCATTTAAACTGGAGCACTGCTTCGAGAGTTATCGCGTTACATACATACATAAAATGCGTTTTTGCCTCAACTATAATTGTAAACCCCACCCGCTTTGCTTGCTTGGTCAAAAAGTTATCAATATAATTATTAAAGAAACTATTAGATAAAAGCTCCGTTTGATGAGATATTAAAGTTATCTTTCCTTATTTACGGTACTGCGGTTGCACCACGTGTTTTCATGACACATCTTAATCATATGGAATTATTTCAGCTTCAAATTATTCTGTGACTAATAGGAATCATGAATATTTATTTTTGTCTAGAATTTAATCCAATAATATGAACCATTTGTTTGCGTCTATAATTGAGTCGTCAGTAACGTAACATTGTTTTAGCATTTTATGCGCGTAAATGTAAATAAAATCATTCTAAACAAACATGAAAACTTCTAGAAAGACCGAAGTACTGATGAAGACAGAAAACCAAATGGCGTTTCGATTTATAGTGAGAAAACTATTGAGAACATACTACACAATTATGTCAATATTTTTTCATTGATTTTCGTATAGGAATGAGATGCTTTCCTGCAATAAATGTATACCCGCATTTTGATATACAAGCTATATTACTGTTATTTACTAAAATTCCATTTCGTACTTTTTGCATTACTGACACAAACATCCTCTCAAATTTACCTATATATATGTATAAGGTTGATCTTGGCCAAAATTTACAGCTATAAATACCTCGACGCTTCGAATTTGTTCTTCAAAATATGCACATATGAAACCCACGTCAGGTGATCGTAATTACAACAATACTCGTTTAAACATCGCAATCAGTGTGCGACTAGTCACGTTTCTAAAAACATTTATAGCACGTCCTGTATTTAGAACGAAATTATATTTTATCATTTTAATTACGTAAGTGTTTGCACCACATATTTTAAATGGCTGCATAATATTTGAGATTACTAGACACGTAGTTAAAATATCCATGCACTTCGAATTTCAGTTAATTTGCAATATCGTGAATTAGGTGAAATAGATTAACAGCGGGATTATGTATCTCACAGTATCACTGCTAGCGTTTAGTCAATATATTTTTTATGAATATCATATTTTTCCGGACTCCAAATTTCTGGTGCCTTTTCTGTATTTCAGTCATCATTTTACAGTTTAATATTGTAATCGAGGTCAAATCGCAATGTTGGACAATCGTATAGAAGCTGCTTTATATCCCTCAGGAGATTCCATTCTTCACCTTAACATATAACATATTTCATGTAGTTAAGACGTCAAAAGCAAGAAACAGATAAACTTACTTTCACATTTATAGTACTAGTTGGGGTCACGTTCTGGACTACATTCGCGGAACATGTACAACATATCTTTCAGATCGATGTGACTTCAGCGCGATTTTTGCAAAATGACTTCACCACCAGATGTCGTGATGAGAAGCCCTTGGCACATACACAAAGACGATTTCAACGTTATCTTTGGTCCCAAGGTGACGCATGATACCAGGTTAATTTTCCTTGCAGGACCACAAACACAAACAAAGAAAAGGTACGCATATAAGGATACACCTTGTTATGTAATGTATAGAAATTGATGTACACGCATTGTCTTTGTTCAAATAAATTAGCCATCTCCTCTTCCTGCGCTATGGCAGCGTGTTAACGCCAAATTATACGTATGCACATATATACGGCATGTTATCAAACCGTTAACCGGGTTTATCCTCGTGAAAAACAGCCGGCTGAATTTTGTAACACTGCCTTTTTTTTTGTCTGCAACTTGTTTTGTTGAACGTTCTTGAATTGTTTATTGGTTAAATGAAGTTTGTAGGGCTCGGAAAATTTTGGCAATTTTATCGTATTGTTGTCACGCATGTATGGCTTTACATCACTATCACGTTTTATTTGCCCTGAAAATATTCCAGTTTTGTCACTAGTATGACAACATAAATTAATTAATAGGGCTGCGAAAGTCGTAGAAGTTGCGGTGTTGGGATTTCCACAGCGTTGCCAGATTTCTGTTGAATAAGGCGGGATTCTGTAGCTTTTTAGTAAAAAACGGGGGACTTTCACGTCAAAAGCACGACAATACAACTTCGTGTGTTTTGAAACAATTCTGAAATACCATTTACCCGAAAATTAACTTTTTTAAAGTTTTCTATTTTTTTTAAATAACATAAAAAGTAGTAATGTCTAATAATCCCAATAAAGCGGGAGAGAAACTGTCCCACGCGAGACATTAATTAATCAGGATATCTGGCAACGCTGATTTCCTCTAAAATACCATATTTTCCTTGGTAATTTTTACCTTCGTCTTTTGTTTTTGAATGCTCTTCTATTCGCAATGAATGCAGCTTTTGATGACGAATCATATAAATTTTATTTCATCGAGAAGAAAAGACGTGAGTTGGGGGCTTATTTTAGGTATATGCTAAAAAAATAAAAATTTCGTAAAGCGCTATATGCACAAAAACTCATTACGAAAACGTATTTAAGCTCAATATATGCTTCGCATTAATCAAGATTTTAAGATATGCCAAAAAAATACTGGCAGACGGAGTCGAAGTAAGTCACACTTTAGTCTAGAATAACATTTGTTTATTTTTCATTAAACCATTTTAGATTTAAATCATCTTTCATTAAAAAAAACAGTTACAACAAGTAAACAAAATAACTTTTATAATATAAACGTATTAAACTTCGGGGGCACATAGTAATATAGCAGCACTTTCACTTGGGCAGAAAAATTAAGAATTTTGGAACGCAATCTGTGTGATGTGCATCTCATAATTAAGTTCATCGATGTGATACGCTAAGTTATAGTTAAGTTCACGTCCTAACCCGTTCTCGCCGTATTTATTACGTTCACTATCTTAATATTGACGTTTCCCCATTTACCGTTCCAACTCAAGTACACACAATGCCGGTCTTAAAATAAGTCCCGTTTATGGCCCTTTCCGGTTAATGGCTATTTGCTGTTCTCCGGTTGCGCAATACAAACATTAGGCTAACGAAAATATTAAATACAGTTCCGTATATGTCACCCTTATATTCTTTTATTTTAAATTGTAACTTTAATATTTATTTGGTACTAGCAGTTGACTGCGGCTTTATTGGGGATTTTCTTTTTTTATATGGAACCCTAATTCTTTTCCCAAAATAAAAGTAGCTCAAGTTACTTCTTATGTCAAGATCGGTGCAGCGGTTTTGACGATTTGCCGACCCAAACAGACAAACAGTAATAAATTTGCGAAATGAATACTTCGTTAATTAGAACCGTGTTTCTTTCATATACATTTAGTAAAAAGCTCTTATTTCGACTTTACAAACAGACACTCCGGTTTGATTTACATAGTCACAACATGCTAAATTGCGACTATACAGTCAATAGATTGGACCAATATTTGGCAAGTATTAACAGACAGAAATAATTACGGAAATCAGGCGATCGTCTTTTTGCATTATATGTCCATTCTTATATACAACAAAGTAATTAAGTTGTATATATTTTATGCATGACTCAATTCAATATATTTGCAATAACTGCCTTCAGAGCTATAATCTTGTATAACAGTCCTAAATAATACCGTTACAATTTACACTTTAGCTCTTATCTAAACCGTATAACTGGTCGTAAAACAGCGAATTACATATGTTACGAAGCACAATTTTATTCGTCTTACGTGAAACATTTCAACAATTTCAGTATTCTAGATATTTCCCGCCCTTTTCCCTTCAAATGCGTCACACACTGACCGATTCAGGCTTACGCGATGAAACCTGTCGCCTGTGAATTGCAGCCTTGACAAGGCTGTGTCGTATCAAGTGCATTCGCCATTGCAAAGGCCCGTTCAAATCTACAATTCGTCCGAACCATTAAGGGAAACAACCTGGGACCTGTTTTTGCCGTACCACTGAATCCGTCTTGTGCTCACCTATATGTATCGACCACACATGACATGATGCGCCTCAAAATTTGCCATCTGATAGGAATCTACATAGTTTTAATTTTCATTGAATTTAACATAATATTTCTTATTCTTCTAATTTAAAATTCTATAATTTAAATATGATATATTACGATATAAGGAATACAATTCAAGTATTTGGTCATATAACTGTCAAATTGTATTCTTTTTATAGTCATTGAAGAACGATAGCAATTTTATAGAGACAGTAAAAAAATAACCACTTAATTTTGTAATATTATTACAGTTGTAATTTCGATTTCGATTGTAATCAAGTAATAGTACACACATAAATAAAAATTTAAAAAAGTTTTCTAATCTCAAGTTTTAATCCCTAACTACAATGGTAACTGTTACTACCATTGGTTTGGTATATATATTCCTTAATAAGCCTGGCAGTAAATTTCACAGATGAATATAACAATAAAGTTTACAAAAGGCGAGAATTATTAAGTATAACCGTTTACAGGTAATTAATATTTTCTTACATCGTCTAATTGATCAAAAAAATTTACATTCTTAAAAAAATGTGCTACTTTATAATACTTCTACCGTAGTATAGATCTTAGTTTAGGTGTCACAATACGTTAAAATGTTGTTGTTGTATTTGAAGCTGCCATTAAACAAATTAGAAAAAGTTTTATGGCAACAGAAAGTGAACCGGAATTTATATATCAAATGTACACTGTCGTCTACTAATTTTATTAATGTCATACGAGGTCCGAATAATAAAAAATCATATAACACAACATTTTCCTTACATGGATGTTTAAATTCTAACATCAATTTATTAAGACGCAGCAGTAAACACGATAAATAAATAAAAAGAAGCAGGATGCGGCACACCTAACGATTTTATTGCTTAATAACAAGTTTTACATGTAAATCATCTTTTTACTGATGACGCTTTAGAAAAAAAAATTGGGACAGTCGAATGCGTAAAACTGTCGAAAATTTATTGAAGAACGCGAAATTCTTTTATTCCGCGCGTGTTTATGCTTTCCTAGGCGCTGTTATGCAACAGCGTCCACCTTACACGTTTCTTCATGGCACCAACCAATCGAGCCAACCGCATCGTACCAGTTCAATCTGGTTAAGTTAATTTCAAATGACGCATTATTTTAAACGATTTCTTCGGCTTAACACGACCGCGATCATGCTGCGGTTATTTTACCGTCGCCCATTTAATTGTCGATCTACCTCCATTTTGCTTTTCTAATTTATCGCTTGCCTTTTGTTATCCAAAGATTTCTTATATAGGTTTGTTCGTTTCATCCTTCGTATTTTATTTTTATAAATGACTTGATAATTATGTTATTTCTAGTCAGCTTTGATATTTAATTAGTTTGGAATAATTAAATATTATCTATTGTTGACGTCTATGGGATGAAGATAATAATCTTACAGATGAGGAGAATTCATTTAATATAAATACATTTTTTTTACTCTGTGTCATGAAAAATAGCGAGCGCGATTACAAAAATGATAATCAGTCATCGACGCGTATATTAGGAGGATGCACTGGAGAGGGTTCCAGGAAAACATCGGTAGTGAACTGGCAGGCTATTTATAGCGTTCGGAGATCGAAGCCTCCAAAATGCCGACGGTGCTGTTTCGAAATCGCGGGTAAACATAAACATGTCCTCGCCGCAACTTGCGACACGGTGCGTGTTACAATCATTTGGTAACGCGCTCCTGCTTACTAAGGACCTCTGATGTTGGCGGGAAAACGGCCATTTGCAATTTATTGTTTTTCCCCAAACGCACACGTAACTTAATGTAGAAATGAAATGACATGCAAATAGGAAATAGGAAAGTTAAAAATTAAACTTTATGTTACTTTAAAATAATTGTACAGTTTATCGAGTGGAGTAATATAATTTGTACGAAAACATAAACAAGGGGAAGTGAAGCGTGTCGGCGCAATTAGCGGTAAAATTCAGGAAATATGAATGGTGGCCTTGAGTAAAATGTGTATCGAGTGGAAAAAGTGAAACAGAAACGAATCCTTGGAGTTTTGGCGACGCGTTGAATGCAAAAGAAGGGTCCATTGACGCCTCAGGGCCAAAAACGTAAACAATGAGGAAAACTTAAACTTTTATTTTTGGATAGGATAACTATCAGAATTCGTATATAACGTTTAAATCAAACATTTTGAAATAGCCGAACCCATGTCTAATTGTTTTCAAGGTTTATTTTCGTATTTATTAAAGTATACGATTTTTTTCTTCACATGTTGCAACACTAGTGAATTGATTCATGTTTTATATATTTTTAACATGTTCTTTATATGAATGTGATTGTGGTGTAAAATATAATATTCGACGTAAAAAAATACGATTTTTATTACTGCACATTTATAATTAGTTTTCGCGTCGACTCTAAGAATTGATAAATTGTATATAGAATGTATTTTTTTTATAATATAATGTATATTTTATAGTGTTATGGATATTGTAAATGTTACGTATTAATATTAAGTTTACGTTTTATTGTAAACAAAAATAAATATTTAGGTGTTTAGGCATTCACCTCCCGCTTGCATTCTCAAGACTGTGAAATATGCAGAGGTCGGAGGCACGAGAATAAGAACCCGTATAGACGTTTTACGGTTTGGTTTATTTAAAAGTCCGCTATAGAAGATTGGCGATTAGCTATCATGAATTGTGGAAATTTACCGTTCCCTGACAATCGCTATTTATTATTAAGAATTTTTTATAAATAAGAATAAAGTATACAAATGGTCATATTAATTTAATTAATACTTCTGCTAATTCGTTGTCAGGTATGTGTAGCAATAACAAGACGTGTTTAGAAAAATAGTTGTACTTTTAGTAATGGAAAGAATTTGGACCTTATATCTGAGTTATGTACACGTGCAGTGATAAAGTAAGTACGCGGGTACAATCACTTGGACTTGTTTCCAATGTCCACAACAATATTGTTCTTCGTTATAATGATGTTGTTTATACGGGTCGTAATATCGCACGCCCGGAACCGTGCCCGTGGGGAAGGGTAAACTTTGAGAACGCATCGGTGGTTTGCTTTGCGTTGTTTATTTAGTTAAAAAAAGAAAGTTGCGATTGTGTGGACGTGAACGGTGTCCTATGAAGTGCGAACATTGGCGCCGATCGAGGGTAGTCTGGAATGGACGGCAGCATTTAAATTGTTACCCAACGATTTCGTGGCACATTGCTGCGATTATAGGTTTTTGCGTTTCGCACCACTCGAACTGAATATCGTGTGAACAAAAGAACCAAACGTACGCTTCGAATCGGCAACCACTTCTCAGTGTGACAACGATACTGGACGTTTGAAAGTGATAAATATGAAAAAAAAAATCAACAGACACACACACGCATATATCTCGTAAAGGTGAATTATTCGCATTGAGACTTATTATTTACAAATACCAACGGAGCTGTTCACCTTAACAGCACCGCTCCGTTCGGTGTGCAGCTCCAACCTGTTGAAGGGGACGGTCGAGCGCGAGAGGCGTCTGCGTATCTGCAAATTTAATTTCATAGGGACCACGGCGGCCGAGGTGGCGACCACTGCGGCGCTCCCCCAATCGGTGCTCTAACACTCGCAGGTGCAATACATTCGCAGAGGCTGTTGGAAGCGTTAAATCGAAACAAGCCTTTTATCCGACTTACCCGTTGAAATACTCGAGAGGCGCGAATCGGCGCGGATCCCTTCGCGTTGTCTGTTGCCGAGAGGGCAGTCCGGTTTTGCATTCACGTACCAACGGAGCACGGTCGCACTGCGTGAGAGAAAGGGCGCGCTCGCTTACAAGTGTACACAGTCGCGTGTCGCGGCCTGATCGGTGCTAGTGCGGGCGTGTCGCGAAAGCGTGTTGGCGGTCGCGGGTCTCGGCTGGCACTGAAGGCCGCGCGGCGCGGGGGCCGTTATATGTGGCGCGCGCGCACCGCCGCCGCGGAGCCTGCGCCGCCCGCCGCCGCTCGGCTCGCTGCCGGACGCCCACGCTCCGACGCCCACAGCGGACTGCCCAACATGCGATGCCCACTTTGGCAGCCCCTCGTTTCAATTCCCACACTGAAACCCCCAAAATACCAAGCCCGCACTCATAACAAACAAACTTGAACGAGAAGATTCGAATGGCCACATAATGCTATCTAAAATGCAACGAAGAACATATGCCCTGGAGGTTAAATATCCAAATTCGTATGCCCACATTTTTTATATACAACATTGAGGCGATTGTCCAAGTTTGAAAGCCCATGTTTAAATATAATTTTCGTACAGCCAAACTTTCACTGCGCGTTGCCAAAACTTGAAGAAGATTCTACGATTCGCGTTAAGCGCTACCATCCCAATCATTTCACCGTAAAACTTTATTCCTGAGACAATGATTCAAACAACATGAGGTAGTCAAGAATCACATGAAGATGTGCATGATGACAATCATCAGTCATCGGACCTTTTGAAGATCGTACGGGATTATGAAGAGTAATCACTAGGTAAATCAACAATACTCGTGAGAACCTTGTATCAAAGGATCAAAATTGTTACCGATGATTTCATACTTGGCTCAGATAGCCGGGTCCGTTATGTTTTGTTTCTCAGACTTATTAACTAAAATCGTTTTACACCATTCCTAGATATAAATATCGATATAGATAGCCAGGGTGCAAATTTTCATTTCTTTATAAATATCCTCCTTTAATTTCCCTATTCAAATAGTACTCCATAGAAAGAAATAATTAAAAAACGTAAACGAAAGGGCGAAACCCTATTAAAATAAATGTAATAGTAACTACAGTATTGAAAAAAATACTGAAAGTCAGAATAAATACCGTATATAAAAGTTATTTACAAAATTTGTTACTAACCTGGTTAACTAGAAAAGGATTGGACCGATTTTCTGTTTTTTTTTAGATATATTCGTCGGACTTTCAGAAACATTTTGTAACAAATAATTTGGGTTTTGTATGAAACGTCGAAATAAGCAATTCAGTGTAGTTTATAGCAACTATGAATTCGTATAGTGAATATTGATATTTTCCGAAAAAAAGTATTAAATTGAAAATCTAGCGTACTGTACCGTTATGGAGATAAAACTCACTGATTTGGTGTGTAGCAAAAAATTTACTGATTTTATAAAAATGCTATAAAAGTTTTACAAAAAGTATTTTTATTTAGAGTAGACAGCAAATAACGCCTAGTATTAAATGAACTATAATGAAGCTATAAGAATAAATATTATATAAACATTATATGAAACTATGAGAATTTTATGACATCATTATGTTCAAACAACATTATGTATGTGATAATGTTCATTTAAAGGATAATAACAATTTATTCTTCTCTCTATGTTCAGATTCATCAAGACTTCTTTAAGTACCCTACAATATATAGGATTATAATTGTCTTATGAAATTTATCTTTTGTTCTCTTATATATGAATAGAATAGTTTAATTTAAATATAAGATATTTTTTATTAATACCCTAATTGTAATAATTATATTTTGTGACATAAGTATATACCTTATTTCTCAAAGAAACGGAGAAATTCTTATCTGTATAAATCCATAGGCTCCAAGCCGAATTTTATTCACAGCGGCCAATCAATTAGATCATCTAACTACCTGGGAGATATTATAGTGGACAAGTGTATGCGCAGACATAAGCGAGTTCTCTTTTCTTTTTCTTTTTTCAGGCATATCTGTTGTCATCCGTGGGATTCGAGCCCACGACTTCCGGTCTGTAATATTATACGTAACGGTTGTTTTATGATATCCGTTAACAAGATAACATCACTAGGCCACGAAGTCGGTGGATAAAGCGGCAGTGACAGATGCAGCTGTGGGAAGGACGATTCAATTAATCGGGATATAACGGTTGAAGCTAAACAAGACAATTAATAACAATATACATGATTTACGTTTAACGTCCCCTGATGCACAGGGAAAAGGTTTTGTCACTCTTTATAAAATGAGATCAAAATAAAACATTATCAAAAAGGTTCTTATAAACGTTAAATGTTCTCAGCCTTAACAACAATAATATTTGTTTTAACTAAAGGAACAAAATATCACTTCACTTTAGGATAAACGCTCAACTCATTAGTGGAATACGATAATTAAGCAAACGACGATAAACAAAAAGTATTCTTTATACACAAAGGAAAACAATTCCCTGTAAATCATTAAGTGTTGACATTGACTTTAATCTAATTTATTATTTGGCAAGGAAGGTTTTTTTAATAATCCATCCTTAGTTTTTTATACTACGGATGCAGACATCTCTTGAGTGGCAATTACTTTAAATACCTTTTATTGATTTTCCCACTGGTTTATTAAAAGTTAATATCCTTTTGTCAGCTTTTAAAAAAAGTTTTTATCTTTTCATTATAACTAGCCGGTCGTAACAATCCCGCTTAGTAGAGTTGTTGTATATTTATTAATATATTAAATTAAAAAAAAAAAATTATGATTTATTTTTTTTTATTATGAAAATATTAACAAAGTGAGAGAATTAGCCTAACTACAAATCTAATAAACCTA
>DWHK01001559.1:0-10965 GCA_018247855.1 Graphium androcles
AGGTCCTAGTTCGCGGCGAACTACTAGTAGTATCATATATTCAAAATATTTTTTTATTTTTTTACTGGGACTTGCTTGCGGAACATTGGTTTACGTGGTCTTCTTTGAAGTGTGGCGCCAAGATCGGACAGGCTTAGTTCAATTCCTCTGCTCCATTGGCGGTTTCACGCTGATGGTGTGTTTAGAAGTAATTGTTGAGTTAGGTACGTAGTTGCGAATGTTTTACATAAATTAAGTTTGTGAAGTAAACCGAAATAAAAAAAATTAAGACATATTTATGTGCTAACATATTAAAAATACATTCATATAATACTCTGTAAATATTTTATCCAAAACGTACAAAACGTATCCAAGCATAGATTCTGAAAGCATAATTTTGTAACATTTTTGTAATTGTAACATATATAAATGTAATACCTTTGCGATATTCAAATCTAATTTCTACGTAATCATTGCAATAACATTTTTTAATTTTCTTTTTACTTCTTTCTAGCTGCCTGACGAAGTTTCGCGAAAGCGGATCCCAAGATTTCAAGAGCATAATTTATTGTGTTGTGCATTGTTTTTGTATAAATTTAGTATAAGCTTAATTAAGATTAATAAAGTCTGTATATAGCATTTATTTCGTGTAACATTTTATTTTATTTATTGCCCTAAATCATCCTATGCTCTAATCCAAATAAAAATACCTAATTATTACAAAGAAAATCAGTTCGTTGTCTAGTAATTTACCATATTACTGAAATTGCATTTCACATTCACTGACATTTAAAGAAGTCTGTGAGTTTCTAGAGTATTTGCTAGGGTTTAATTTTCTTTATGACGTGGTATCCCGTCATAAATAAAATTAAATCCTAGCATGTTCTCTAGAAACTATTAGCAGTTTCTGCATCGATTATATAACATGATATTCCACCGCTGGGTTTTTTATAGGGGAAGGTTGTAAGCGAGCAAACGGTTCACCTGATGTTAATCTCGTCACAAGAGTTGAGTGTGCGGGAGCCTTGGAAACTGGATAAAACAGGTTAAAGGATGGGTCAGGATTATATTAAGGATTCGGTGCAGAAAGGAAGGGAAAAAGAAGAGAGAAGGTATAGCCATCCGGCAAACCTACGAGCCATGCAAATTTTATTTTATGCTGGCACTGTGAAGGGCGCTGGTGGAAGTAAAGGGTGGTGGCGGTGGAAAAACCTCAGGCGAGCGCAGCCGTAGAAGTGCAGCGAAAGCTGTATGAACGATGTTATGCTCTATCATCTTAAGAGGGTTTTCACTACATTTACTGAATAAGCGACTTTCAGTCGCAAGGAATGCAAACGAATTTAAATAAGAATACGAAGGGAGTGACTAATTAAAGAAGTGAGAATAAATTATTTATTATTACGACTTAAGTGAGACTAAACGTAAGACTATTTTACTACGTGTAATGCGAGGCGATACCAATCACTTTCCGTGTTCATATATGGGCAACCTTCATATTATCAAATGTCATCCCCGACTCGATGATGTATCGTTGACATCGGAATTGAACTCTGCTTAGGCCACATAAAACTCTATAAAGGCCGCATAATGACCCCGGTACGACCTTTGCCTCATCAGGCTTCCTTTTGGTACTGTGCTCGTGCTAACACAGCATCCCTCTTGTTTCTTCAACGGAGCGACAGCTATCTCACATCTGCCGCCCCAGGCCCGCTAACAGGGACGAAGGTTGCGCACGTGGGCCAGCTTCCTTCGCCCTGGTGTCTGTCTACGGATTTCCAGGGTGGCAGTTTCCTCCCTTTCTATCTCCGCGGCTTCCTTCCGGGTGATCACGTATTCGCAGAATGTAAAGACGGCAACTCACGACCTTTCGCTGTCCGTCATAGCGCGGACCGGCGTCCGAGAAGTGAGAGATCATCTCCCACGATAGCAATCAGCTCTCGGCGCTGCTCCGACCAGGCCGAGCAAAGCTAGCAACCTTTGCTCTAACCCTTAGCCCAAAAAGGCATTTGCTAAACCGTGCGGCAATTTAAGCCAAGCGAAATAAAATTCCCGAGCTATGTAGCCGGTATGTCCTGACAATAAATGTAAGATCTTTTTGGTCCAGATTTGCAACAAAACAATATCCAATACCATAACGTTAATTTTAAATTCAAAACCTGGCTTTTGAGATTTCTATTCAGTTTACCATATTCGCTTGCTTTATAAATACAAATGTAGCCTGCATACGAAAGCTATTAAACCCTGATTTAGAATGTTATGACAGATTCTAAGTCTATGTACTAACTTGACTATTTAGTGTGCAAACACTTAACAGTTTTTTTATTCAGAAAAGTTGACTAGTGACGAGTCGGTTTACTAAAAAAGAATGAGGAATGGCCTACCGGTAATCGGAAATACTTACCGTACCGTACCGTATTTCGCCGGTGGAGCGGTTCTATAAGTAAGAGATGTATGTAAGATTTGTGCTCAAGCCTTTGAAGATATTTAAGATGTAGCGCTCCAGATTACCTGAGAAGTAATGCGTCGGTTGTGCGGCTGATCTCTCACTGTTTTGTTTGGGTTATCTATTATATATAGGGCTATTAGAATAAGAATAAGGAGCAATGTTGGATAATGTTGAACAGAAAAGTTAGGTCAAGAGAGCAGATTTATTGGATAGTTGCCCACTCTACTTTGAACTTCGCATTAGGTAATGCGGGCGATGAGGCAGATCTGCAATTGGGAATGATAGACCAATGTCAGGAGTATGCCTATATTATTCCGCGTAAAGCTGAAAGTGAGAAGCCCCATTTACAGGGAGAAACTGATAGGGGTTTCTTTTACAGCTTCTCAAGGCAATTGTGTCCAGGCTGCTCACCATTGAGTTGCCAATTTTAGATGATAGTTTGAATCAATGGGTAGGTACAAAAGATTGGAATAAGTAAAATTGCAGTTTCATTTAAAATATTTTTTTTATTATAGAGGAAGGTTGGCAAGCTATAGGTTCACCTGATGTTAAATGATTCCGACGCTCATGTACACAAACAACTGCCGAAAAGTTGCTTGTGCGTTGCCAGCCTTGGAAAATGGATAAAAAATCAATAGGAAAGAAGGAATAGGAAAAGAAAAGGATAAGAATGGCCATCCGGCAACCTCATAAGCCATGCATACTTTATTTTATGCTGGCTTTGTCCAGGGCGGTGGTACCTCACGGGGCGAACGCGGCCGTAGAAGTGCAGCAAAAACTGTTTAGAGGATGTTATGCACTACCACCTTAACAACAATGTATGATTACTGACTAAAAAAGTGACAGGGCAAGGCCACTGACATTATTTAGTTCTGTAAATTAGTTTTGAAAATTACGTAAAAAAGAGTACTAGCGGTCTCAAAATTTTAACACTTATACAGTTTTTTTTTTTACACTTAACCATTTTTATGAGTGGTTACATTTACCATCGGACTAATCAATTCGTAAAATTCGTCGTAAACGTGCCTAGAAAAGAGACGGGTATTGAATAAAGAGGGCATGATGCTTACACTGCTCAACGAGTTAAATTAATAAAAAAGGCACGTCGAAGAAATTTTTTGTAAGGCGCTTTGCGGTACATGTACAACAACGATCTTAGTCGTGGCTTACGCTCGGTGGCGCGTGGATGTATTTAAACCACTTTTAATTCGATTGAAAAAATGCCGAATGGGTTTTTTGCCGAAATTTTATCGGTAAATATAATTTCTTAAATTAAATCGTTAGCTTGAGAGCGCTGCCATTTTGTACGTATGTCATAGAATAAAAAACAGAATGGACATCGATTTTGTCAAACAAAAAAGCTTCTTAATTTTTTACGTATTTTAGAACGTTATTATAAACTAGATGTCATCCGTAGCTTCGCTCGCGTTAAGGTCGATTTACATCAGACGAGCGAATGCTCATCCTATCCCCACTCTATCAAATTATTTAGTGTAAACAGACGTAGAGCATTCTTTCGTTGTTCTGTCTGCATTCGATAAGTATGAAAAAAGGAAGAAAAATATATATCAAGAAAGAATGCTCTTGTTCTAGCTCTAGCTCTCTGTTCGTTTGCTGTAAATCGACCTTTATATGTAGATTTTGCCAACTCATTTTTTAAAGATTTTTTAATGATGGTTCTCTCTATTTCAATGTACATAAAACACATTATTAATTTAATTCAATGCATTTCGAATAAGTAAGCAATTTTTTTCAGCTATATTCGAGCTTGTCATGAATAAATAGAGAATAGGGGATTAAATTTGTTCAAAAAATTACAAAGAAGATGGTTCCCGTGTACTCATTCAGAGTTCAGAGCATTTTAAACATGTGGGTGTGAATAAGAATGTTACAAAACTCGATATGCATCATATCAAAATTGAATCATAGTTATCATCTCATTGTATAATTCATAAATATACAATTCTATTAAAAAAAAACAAGGTACAGTCAGCAATAATTATTTCTTTTATTTTTTATTCCTTAAAATATCAGATACACTTAAAATACATATTGGCACAATTTATTACAATAAATATATGGTTCCAATCTGTATTGCGTCGCATCTTTGACAACTCTAACTCACCTCCCGCATCCCTTGCCATGCCAGTTCGTTACAAATAATTCATTCCCGACGCCTTCTCTAGTTATTTAACTCAGTGATACTGATGGCTTGCCGTTTTTTGACAGCGGCATTAAGAAACTTTATTCCATAATTTTTTTTTTCACAACGGAATGGGGTAATTGTTTATGCTTATATACAAGTTTTATTTAAGCTTATATCTGTAGTAATATAATAAATATGAAAGTTTGTTACCAAATCACGCAAAACCAGGTGAATGGGTTTTTGTGAAACAAAAAAATTCAAGCCAAACCGCGATGACAAGCTGCTATTAGATAAATATCTAGGTAGCAGTAAAGTATATAGTTAAAAAAAATATACAAGAACTTATCATTTTTCTTAAGACTTTCCTTCATTCGCAATTTATTCAATATACATTCTGCCTAATACAGCACGACCTTCACTTGCACCATAAATTCGCGTTGTTAGCCCATCTTGTTACCTTTTCACACCTTTCCTCCAAAGAAAACTAGGCATCGTCAGGAAAAAATAAAACACATTCTGATATTTTAACAAATCAATAATTTAATTAAAATTAACTTTTAACGCTAACTGTAAAGTTTCTTTATTCTTAAAGAAAATAGACAATTTCTATGTTTTTTTTTTCTCTATTATATTCATGTAACGTATGTATTTATTAGGCTGATCGTAAATAAATAGATTAACTAATGCATAGGCGGTTAGAAACACCTAATGAATACGCATGGCGCGTCACAACGGAATTCTAGGAGATACGAGTTTAAACATTTCGTTATTAAAATATCATCACTTAAATACATATTTGCATCTTAACTAATACGATTGAGAGAAAGACGTAGAGATAATTTCGAAAAACACTTAATACTAACGCTTGTACAATCACGTGGACTTGCGTTCGTGTTAAAAGAAAAGATCTTTTATTCAAGAAAATATCTTTACTTTATTCCTTTTAGTAGGCGATTAATAATAACGATAATTAAATAATGATAATTCTTTAATAATAATTAATTTATTACTAATTAACTAATAATTCATTAATTAATTGAAAATTAACTGATTATTTTTAATTTATGCTAGTCCACATGACTGTATCTGAGTATAACTTTTAAGCCATTTCGCCTTGTACACACCTATTCCCATTATCCCTAAGGCCGGTACCATATTATTCCTCGTACTTACAACAACATACTTTAAGTAATAATAAATGTTTTAAATGCCCAACTATCTAATAAACTATTGCATTCTGTTATGTAATCACATTACTTTTAAAATTTTATTATATCCTTTTCAACGGTTATCATACGGTCCAAATTTGTCTATTATGATAATTAATATACATACATGGAAAATACATATTATTAGTAAATTTTCACAACATTAATGATTACTTTATATAGCAACTACGTATATACTTTGCAGCCGGAAGGGCTTATTTAACAGAATTATTAATGTTTAATAAAACTATTCTATAACAACATAGTTAATAAACACTATAAAATAGATAATAAATGAAATTTAATTTAATTTTAATTCAGGCACCATTTTCTTAATCTATTAAAGAAAACGACATATAGTTAGAGGGGATAATAAATGAACTAGATAGAAAAATCATAGGAAGAGGCGCTTTTTCTTGAAATATTTCTATAAACAATTTCTACATAAGTTGAAGTTTTTCTTGATAGTAAGATAAGTAGTTGAATATTGAGTAATCGTAATTTATAGTTATTTTAGTTTTAATTAATATTTATTAAAATATTAATCTACCTGTGGGTATAATTTCAAAACATCACTATCGAGCTAATTGGTACATTCCTAACAGCTTCTATTTATTTTGATTAATATAATTGTTAGAACAATAAGAGAATATATGTGATATTTTATACTTTAACAGCGAACCTTTGGATATAATCGTTTAGATATATTTTTCAAGACTTCTATTTCGATATGCATATGTGTTTAAACAATTTGGCACATTAATCAAATTAAATAAGTAAAGCTTGCGTACAAAATAATATATTCAAGCACTTGTTGCTTTGTTTTTAGAGGAATCAAGAAGATTTATAAGAGAGGGGCCAAACTATATGTACAGAAATTTTCATATTTCTTACCATTAGCCGACGACGCATAAATGAATATAAATAGAAGTTCTAATAGTGACTAGGTAGGACAATTTGAAATAATTGAAAATTAAAAAAATCGATAAATATATTTATCGATTTCTTTTTGGTTTTTATACTGGCCTTACAAATGGCATGTAAGCACAAAAGTGTTGAAATAAATTTAGACAATATTGAGGATAAGTGCTTGCTTCTTAACTGCATTCAAATGTTACATAGATTTTTTATTGCTCTTGTCATATTTTTGGCCGAATAGATGGTGCATTTATTTTTTATTATATTTCTTCAAATGTCAGAGATAACTTGACAATATATTATTCGTCCTTTAGCAAAACTTATCTCAAATAGAATGCCGATTTATAGAAAATGACGTTAGACGGAAAACAAATCACACTCGATAGTTCGTGCAACGAAAATAAGTCTAAAAGATTTACTGAATATAATATCTAAAATTCTTTTTCACAAAAATATATTGCGTTTGTGATTATGTCTGGACTACTGAATAAATACCTTCTTCAAATATTTAGCGGTTATTATTATAGCGATTCCATTTGCAAATTTTAAATCGTCAGTTTTCCATTGGAAATTATTTGGAATTAACATTTCCTAATTTTCTATTGAGTTATTACGTAATAATTGAAGGCGTTTGAGACTGCAGTTTGAATAATTTTTGTATTCAAGTGTGACAATAAAATTGTAACGTCAAATTCATAAATCCAAAATGGCCGACAGCGACAGCCGTTTAAGATTTGAGGAGTTTGTTCGCACGCTGGTTCGCAACTGCTATGCGGGTTTCGTTGCTCTCTCCCTATAAACACAAAGATAATTTAACAAATTATACATAAATGTTATAACCACACACAAAAATACTATAAGTAAATCTTATTGCAAGTGCTATACAAACATAATGTACGCTTCATGGAATGAACACGGCTATATATACAAAATATACAATGATATTTAGTTCCATATATAGCTGCTTAATCACTCGGCGATTTTTGAAGTAGAACACACAGTTTAAAAAATTAAAATATTACATAACAAATCTTACTCTTATTTATATTGGACTTACCAGTCACCAAGGAAAGTTGAAAAATATTCAAAATAATGCAAAAATTTATATTATAGGCATAAAAAGTGCAATGAGAAAAATATTTTTAATTAAATCTAAACATAGCTTGTACCTCAGCAATATATTTTATGTATAATTGAAAAATATAAATTGTAAGAACCGAGTCCAATGAATCACATATCTATGATTGACATATAAAGCTTATATTGTGCAAATTGTTTTAGAGTGCAAGCTGTGTTATAGTTTATCATTTGATAATTTTATAAAATCAATACTTACTGCTGTCACCGTCGCGGTGTTGTGTAAAGAGTGTAGTGTGTTTTGACTGTCTCGTGGAATTTATTTACATTCTAGACTATTTAATATGTTATTTATTTTAAACAAGATATAGAATATAGATATTGAATCCCATAAATAACATTACTTTTTATCAACATCTAAGAGTAGTCTTTAAATATAACCATTTCATTTTTGGCAAAAGAAAAAAATCATTATGATTAAAACAAAAATACTGTTGGATAATAGGACAATTAAAAAGAAGGAAAGAAAGAAAATAAACTCAAATATTTAACTTACATTGATTTATTACTAAATAAATAAAACCACTAGGGTTTTTAAACTAATTTCATGCTATATCTGCCGTCGGCTTGGCAAACCTTATGGAAGTAGATAGATGAATATGCAAATAAGCCACTCATTTGACATACCAGAATTATATAACTTGTCTTTACATGTATTATATATTGTATATAGTATATATTGCTTTTACAATTTTTTTTATAACCATGATGGCACATAACTATAATGCTTGATAGCCGGCATATATTGTTTTTAATTAAATTCCATTTCCTCACATATCGAAGCCCCCCTTTCATTTATTAATCTCCTAATACATGCATAATACAAAAATTAGTAGTTGTCAGACATGATATTTTTATTTGTAATAGTCACTAATTATAGTGATTTTTTTATTAGAAAGAAATTTTTATTAAAAAATTACGAATTTTTAACTATATTAGGAATTGTATACAGAAGGAAAGTAAGATAATACTAACAGAAATATTTTAATTTCAATTCAACATGAGATAAATGCATTTTAGCAAAATTATTTGTTGTTGAACTACCTACGTTTTCATTTAACTATAGATTATTTGTATTATTATAAGAAAATTGGTTATAAACAAGCAATCAAACATATATAATGAACCAAATTGTTCAGCCCCTGAGCCAAATTGTGTATTAATCATACAAGGATAATTTCTTTTAACAAAGTCAATTAAAATACTGTTGAAAAAAAATTTTGGGATCTTTTCCGCTATTTTTATAATTTTTTTACGTATCTTAGAAAAATATAAAATTTTTACTTAATAGCAACATATAAAACACAAATTCAACAATTAAGGGTCATTGTAAAAAAATAATATTTTAGTTAATAGTTAGGTTTATAATTATAAACGGCTTATACATATTTATTGGTGTTCAAATTATATTAAGAATTTAAATAGTTCTGGGAATAAATTTGTGTATAAATATCAAACATTTTCAGTGTGATAATATATAAAAAAAATTATTTCCGTGCCGATTGCAGTGATTTACAGTAACAAATATTTCACCTAGTTATTTTAATAAATTAAAGTAAATATAGTTTACTAGCGATCTAAATTCTAGATTGACAAAGCAACTGTTTAAAATGTTTAATTATTGTTTACTATATTATGAGTCAATTATAACCTGTACATAAAGCCAGAAAGAAATATGTCCAAAATAGCTCACATAAGTTTTATTTTAAACTAAATATATTGTTTAAAGAGAGTTATTATTTTTTTTTAAATTTAATAATTAATCTTGTTTTGTTTTAATCCCAATATAACATAATATTCGGTTTGTGTCAGTGTGGTGTTAGTGTGACATGACAGTTGTGTTTTGTGGTGTCTGTGCGAGCGCCATCTTCGTTTACTTGAGCAGCTCGTGGGCGCGCTGGTTGGCCACTTTTATCCTCGTTTGTTTCGGTTCGCCCTATGGTACAGAATATGTTCCTTTTTGTTTCTATTTCATTGTGTATTAGTTTCAGAACAATCATATGTTAGTATGAATCCATCCACATTGAATTCAAAAGGATGTTGTAAAACAATTGTTCCTCGTTGTCATTTTAATATGTATCTCTGTACAAAAATATAATATAGATATGATTTAAAAAATACTGTTTAACATCAAGTAATTCGAAAAGATTTAAGATTATGGTTGATACCATATTCTTAAATCTTTTGTAACATTTCGGAAATTTGATATCTAATTTAAATTAAATTATAGTATAGCATTGAAATAGTATTGCGAATATATTTGGCTTATACAGCTTAAATTTAAAGTACATTTATAAGAAACATTTTGTTAGAATGAAATCGAGTTGAGTAGCTTCAAGGAATTAGTACATAAGATTAGTGTCATAGATTATAGACTTTTTGAACTGACATGACTGTGTGTGTTAGTAGATTAATGACCGAACACTATTTACATTCCGATGTATGTATGTACAACATGCAATTCTAGCCGGATAAAGCAATACAGGATGAAAATATATGTTTACCATTCCGATATGGAAATTTATGGTAATGATAACACTAATAATGGCATGGACGACGGAACAGTTTAACGTTTTGTTGTGTTATTGTTTTATAATTTGTAATTTTTATTTCATTTATTAGCCTTTGCATATGTTAAGAAACTTTGTTCATATTTGGCTTTGTAATGTTCAAAATCAAAAGCCTTTTATTTCATGAATTTAATTAATCCACTATTATATTAATTATTTTAATTTTTTTATTTAAATTTTTTATAAACAGTTTTCTCAGAATAATAACATTTCTTTTGTTAAACACACAAGACATTTGTTATAGCTACAGTAAATTTTTTATAAAATTTTTGTTTCTTATTAAATATATATTTTTCCTTTATTTATTGCTACATATATTTTTAACAAGCATTATATCCTCTGCAATCAGCACTGAAACCACGAGACGTGTGTGTGTTTGTATTGCGTATGTGTGTGTGTGTTCCGTCGTTTACTTGAGGAGCTCGTGCGCGCGTTGATTGGCCACCCTTATCCTTTCATCGTTTGATTCGCCCTACGATACACAACAAAGCGTTTTGTGTTGCCTCACAGTTTGTATATACTTATGTATGTGCCTTTACATAATACCAGCAGTATATATAT
>DWHK01001560.1:0-10965 GCA_018247855.1 Graphium androcles
TACACAAACATGACAATTTATATTACATAAAAAATTTAACAGATATAAAATTAGACCGCCGGCGCGGCGTAGGAGAGCAACTAATATTCCCCTATCTTTTTACCGCGCGGCGGTCTACTCTCCCTCCGTCTTACGAATTTTCGATCAGGTCACGTGTCCAGACGCGAGTTTGATATTTTTTACCCATTCCAAAAAGTGCACAACGCCGCTTAAAAAGTTTTCACTTCAAAAAACGCAGGTGACATTGCGGGTAGCAGCTAGTTTTACATAAATGTTATTTTTGTTATGATGATATAATTTTGTTGTTTTGCGAATTTAATCTTTTATATGTATTTCACAAAGTTGGCTTTACACCAGCAATATCCAACCCCGTGTTGGATAAAATTGTGATAGAATTTTGCCAAGGTAATGCACAATTTGACATTGCATTATGATTTCATTTTATTGGATTTTTATGCAGACGATTTCGAGATGCTGATTATGTGCCTTTTGTATATGGTAATAAATGAAACTGACCTGCACGCTTAGTATATACTAATAATACCATTAACCTATAATTTAAGTAAGAAAAAATATCACTAAATACTAAAAATACTTTATAATAAGTTTCGCAATTAGTAACGTGCTAATTTCGCAACTTTACGAAGACGCAGGAATGCTTACATATTTATTAAAGTAACCTTTATTCCTTGTCAGTGTAATGAAATCTGGCTTAAGATCCGCACAATTCTAAAGTATTTTAACTCGTGAAGTTTCTAAAAATATATTGTTTTATTCAGAGTTTACAGTTAAAAAGTTTACTATAACTTCACGGTAATTAGGTTCTAAGTTACTTTAAAGTTCAAACGAATTTAAATAACAGATATTTTTATTAAATAAATTTGCTTTTGCTTACAAAGTCGCCTGTCCTCCAAAGTCCTTTTTTCTTCTTAATGACCTATTTCCATTAAACATGTCGTATGTCACCATTCTCAAAAACTACGTTTAATTACGTTATCATTGTCAAACTCAATCAGTATTCGTTTTAAAAAAAAAAACTAAAAGAGCGAAAACCCTTTATTAACGCATATAATTTAAGCTTATGGGTATTACCACAATGTTTAGTATTATAGACCTTTAATCCGCTTGGCTGGCATTGCGATTAAGAGGATTGAAGTGTTATTATTTGAAATGGTTTCAGTATTTAAACGAGAGAAACAAGATTAAGATGGACGGACAGTTTTATATAATACCAACCCTCGTAACCAATTCTATAACGACTGCAGTGGTCGGAGGTTAAACGTGACCCCGTTAACCCTCCAACGGAGTCAATTTTATTTATTCATTAATGCTTATTTGGATGGCACAGTGTTGGGTCAAGTCAATTTTACAAACAGGTCTCGACGTTTTTTTCTAAGGTGAGGTAGAGCATAACATCTTTTATACAGCTTTTGCTGCACTTCTACGGCTGCGCTCGCCCGGGGAGGTACCACCACCCTTCACAGAGCCTACATAAAATAAAGTATGCATGGCGCTTAGGGTTGCCAGGTGGCCACTCCTAACCTCTTCTTTTCCCATTCCTTTCCCCATCAAATTCTTAATATAATCCTAACCCATCCTATCTTTTAACCTGTTTTATCCAAATTCCAAGGCACTGGCAACGCACACGCAACTCTTTGGATGTTGTGTATGTCCACGGGCCGTCGCCCTGCGCAGACGGTTCACCTGATGTTAAGTGATCCCGTCCGATCACTTAACATCAGGTGAACCGTCTGCTCGCATGCCAACCTTTCGTACAAAAAAAACCTTAATCGAAATTGGACTGATTTTATGTTGTTATAATAATAATTCACATTATAAATAAAAAATATGCCAACTAATGCTTATCTTATACAGCCTAATCGCCGGAAATAAAAGTAACATGGATAACATTCGTTTTGTTAGTTGTTACTTATATATTTTTAAATCCTATTATAATATACCTACCGTGGGCGTGGCTTTCTTGGCAGACTATAATAAAGAAAATACTTTCGATATATTTGTTTAAGGAACAAGTTTAGATTAGATGTTATCTGTGCCATGGCATATATCACAATGATGAAATAAAAAAAGTATATTGAAGTTCTCTGAAACTAAAAGATAATTTTGTTTGTCTCAGGGCTTATATATATATATATATGAATCAGCATATTTTGTAATCATTATTTTTAAGGTTCTGTACCTCTAAGGGATAAAAGAAACCTTAAGATTATTTCGTTGTCCGTCTATCTGTCTATCCGTCAAGACCCTTTTTCTCAGGAACGTGTAGAAATATAAACTTGAATTTAATTGACCGAGCGAGAGAAGCGAGTGAGGTGTACAATTACGGTATGTGCGAAAACGCATTTTATGTATATACGAACATATGTAACGCGATAACTCTAAAACCAGTGATCCAATTTAAATTAAATTTGGAATATATATAGGTAATATTAGTACAATTTTTAAGTTCGTTGGGCATGAAAATCAGTTCAGTAGTTTAAGAGATATTAAAATGAATGTAAAACAAAATAATCGCGAGGTCAAAGTTCGCGGTGAACTACTAGTGTTAATTAAAAATTATGGCCGTTTATGCCGCATTTCACATATGTTCGCAAGGGTAATCAATACCTATAGCTATGTAATACGCACTTCGCTTAACTAGGCTCGACTCCAATTTACATTATTTCAGATACAATTATATAAATCAATAAATCATTGTGTATTCTGAACATTTGGATTAAGTTAAACCTAATCTGAAATAATTCATTCTTGTCGTAATTTTTTTGTTTGACAAAACTCAAACATCACCGACTAAATGATTTTTTTAATGACAAACAATATTCCTCTCTATATATTCTCACAATCGAGGTGCAACTACAGGAACTGCAGTGTTATTTCTTGTTTTCGAGAAGGATGTCGTGCTATAAGATCTTAGTAAGATTGTGCAGATCTATAAGTATAAGTGTTTGAGGTCTAAACCTCATCAGTTCTTATTTATTATTGGTACGTAACCTATGTATTTTTGTGAAGCAATTTCTTTGTACGCTTTATAAAGAATAATGCACTGAGAATTGGTATAGAGGCAATAGGGAAAATAGGTGCAATATCCAAATTACATAAAAAAAACGAAAAATGAGTGAAAGTATTACATTACGATTGAATTGAATAAATGTAAAACCGCAGTTTTTGGGAAATATTTTAGTATCGTGATTACGTTTTTTTTTATTTTTTAAAAGATATTTGATGCTTTCGGATACACTTTCCGTAAAACTTTAATTCATATATACATGTATGTTAAGAGCCGAGCAATAATTAAATGGCAGGTAACATCGCAGGGCACGGCTAGTTAAGTGTACACCAAAAATGCACTTAATTGGAATATTGTGTAGCCTAGCTTATCTGTTATAATAACGATATCATTTTATTACCTAATAATAATAACAAAACAAACTTGAATAAAATTTAATTAGATACATAAAATGCGAAGGTTTGCGGCCGCTGCATTTTCTTTTCGTTTTAATATTTATAAAAAAAATTATTTTCATACAGGGATATTGACATGTCACGGTGTATCGGTCGATGGTGATTTTCCTCATTGTGTGATTTTGTATTTTATCTTGGAGTTTCAGACGTGTGTCTTTTTAAATATCACTAGAAGAGCAAAAGGCCATGAAAATAAGCGGACGTGTAAAAAATTTGAATAATAACATCAGTCGCTTTGTTTTTATCTCTGACATTGAGCAATGATAGAGACATTGAACGGAGTCGTAATCATTACCGAAAGCAAGGTCTCGGGCGATTGCGTGTTTTGTACAGCCGGACTGACTATATGTCCCATTATTATACAAAAGTCCCAAATCCGTCACTAGATTATGCCATATTTTTTTTATTAACTGGTATATTGGTGTCGTCACGATGTTGTCCTCCACCCGGTACGCTCTAGGGAAGTTCAAGAAGAGAGACTACTCCAACCTCAAAGACACTATTTTTGTCCAGAAGATCAGAAACGGTCTTGTAACTCTTTTAATGGCGTCTAAGTCCATAGGCGGCACCGATTACTTACCATGAGGTTGTTCGTTTGCCTCTTTATTTATACGAAACCCTAAAAAAAACCTAACGTAATAAAGTGTAATAAAATGTAAGAAATAGCGCTCTAAAACGTATGTAACATATTCACGCTGATAGTATCATCTGAACTAAGTCCGTTCGAGTATACTGAATTGAAACTCAACCAAGCTATAATAGCTGAAGTTGCGTAATAATTCTTTGCCATCTGGCAGACTGAGGTAGCCCTGGCCGGCAGAAACCGGCGCAATAATGTAATTGGATCCAATCGAGCGAGCACCGAATCGCGGGTGCGCCCGTGGGCGGTGGCCCTACGTATGTTCTCGCACCTCCTCGCACGTCACTGCCGACGCATGCCTACGGACATTTGAAAAACAACAGCGTACTGACTGATAATCCATGCGACAATCGAAAATTTTAGATCGTTTATGACAACTGATGAAAATATGTTTCGTCGTTATCACTCAAACATTTAAGTGCATATTTTCAAATTTGAGACAAATATATTTGCATATAATCGAGATTTCTACAGTATGTAATAAGAATTTTCTTACATTATGTTCTAGGATCAATAATGAAAGAGATTAATTTTTGTATAAATATAATTCTTTGTATTTTGTATGTTGTAGTGTTTAAGTGGAGATTATTACTATAAATTATGTAGATTTACATAGTTTGACTTTACAATTAATATTAATTTCCTCGTATATTTTCAGTTTTTTGGCTAGTATTAGTGTTTTTATTGAAACTTTATATAATAACTTATCTCAACACAAGGTTCTCAACGTTAGACTGAATAAGGTTTTAACTTCTTGCTGAAATAAATATTGTAAGTTTATTATTAACAACTTTTCTTGTCTGATTTATTTTTTCTTGTACTAACAACAACCGGACGCAAATAAAACGTTACAACAGATATTAACAAACACTGTTCATATAATTACGAGCCACACATCAATGTTTTTTATCGCTCTTTCATTTGTCAGTTGTTGTTCGCTGGACGCAATAAAGGCACTACTTTCTTTTAATTTAGTATAAATTTGTCTCAGTAAACATTCAAAACACACCCTACACGTGCTTGGTTGCGATAAACAGACGTAGCTTTTTACATATTGTTTTTTTACGATTCTAATACACTTAGTGTCGATGTCATCGATGTTTCAATACACTTGCCAGCGCAAGTAACAATCGATTGCTATCACTATGTTGATTCAGTACCAAACGATATTTGCTTCGAATGCGTCAGAAGCAAGCAGTCTTATTGTTGCCATTCGTGGTGTCACGGGGCAACCACGTAATTTAGTCATATGATTATAATCAAATACGACCCGAGCTCTATCTAGTCAGTATTTTTTTTTTACTTATCTTTACGTGTAGTCATCGTTAGTACAAAGTACTAACTACTATCCTGCTACTATTTCTATGTTCTTATTAGTTTACCAACTTCTTTTTCCTTCGCTTCAGCCTCATAGGAACTGTCGAAAAAGATATTAGCACTGGTACCCAAAAATTGTGCACTATTTGAACTCCACTGCTACCTTTCAATTTTTCTACTCTTGTACCAGTTTATTTCCTCGCTTGGACGCTTGAATATTAGAGACAACCTAGATTATATTTTTGCAAAATGTGAGGAAACCAACAACGAAATGGCTTCTTTGACTACTATTTTACGAAAGTATTCCCTTGCACCTTGGAACAACCCAATTATTCTAATATACCATCAATATCTTCTCTTCTATCTTTACTCACCCCGGGACATAGATAACAAAATCATAGAGGTCCATCTGTTGGAACTAAAATGAGATCATACTTCCTTTCGACACCGAGCTGAAATAGAAGAACCATTTTCATCTGACTATATTTCCGATGTTTGTATACCTCAGGTATAGTTTTTACAATGATATTATCACAGATGTGGTCAATGAAACTAATGCTACATTTTTACAGAAGCTAGAGCAGAACTTCTTTCATACAGCTTTTTCTAAGCAATTCTACGGTCTCGTGTAATCCTGATTCATCCTGCCCCATAACCTGTTTAGCCAATTCCCAAGACTGGCAACGCACACGTAGCTTTTCGAGTGTTGTGTGTCCATGAACGACGGGATCACTAACCACCAGGTGAACCGTCTACTTGCCAGAGAAAGGTTCTCTATAAAAAACAATTATTCCGCTCAGAAAAATGTCGATCCTTGTAACTGTAACTATCTCGCGGTACTAATTATATTTTTGTTAATAATTCGGTATTGTTCCATTGTCATATTATTTAAACTATTGCAATTAGATGCACAAATACGCCCAGGTGGCAGACATTATGTCTTTGAAACGATACCAACGAAACACGAATACAAACATTGCATTTAATAGACAACAATTTTGGCAATTCTGATAGGTATTTCAACGTTCGTCCTTAGCTTGAGCGTATACGTAAAAACTGTCGAGTATGAAAACGAAACCACCTTCAGCTTCGATAAAATGATGATTCCATATAAAAGAAACCAAAGCAAAGAAGCAAAGTAAAAACGGTAAAACACGCCAATATATGAAAGGTGAACCGAGCAAAAGATTATTTAGATAATTTCATTATATCGCCAGAACTCTTATATTTGTTGCGTAAAAATTACGGCATTTTCTTCTTTAGATACGATTAGAAGCAACCGTTTGAAAGGAGCCGATACTTACTAGTAAAAAAATGTTAAAGAAGAATAAAAGAGGTGTTTACTGCAAAGCTGTATGCAAGAAGATCGACTTAGCAATGGTCAGGTTAAAAGACAACAAAGGTTTTACTGTGATGAGTTCTTCGTGATGTTTGAGTTGATGATGATGATTCGTGATAAGTTTAATTTATAGGGTTAAAAGATATTGAAAATATGTCAAAAGTAAAATTTACGTTGACTATCATTTTATCATGAAAACTAAGCAGTTGCTCTTTTAAAATAAAAATATTTCTTACAAATTTACTATGCAGTTGTTTGTTTCTGCTTGCTTGATAATCAACGGTATTATTTATTATTCCCACACACCTTAATCATCAAAATATTTTAACGGTATAATATGCCGTACGTAAGTGGGTATTTTTAATTTTGTTATTAAATCTGTCCAACGGAAGGTCTAATAGAGAACGCGGAATTTTATTATATATACGTTCACCTTGCCCCATAAACGATTTATTCGTCTTTCGTAAATCTTTGCAAACGTTTAAATCTTTATAACGTTTATGTCTCACACACGCAATTCCTCAAATGTTGCGACCTAACCATCCAGTGAACCATCGGCTTGGTTGCCAAATTATATCTATAAAAAACCACATTTTCATCATGCCTAAAAGTACTATGTACCATTTCAAGGATACGCAGAGAGATGTATGAGTTTTTCTTTTGTATAATTTAAATAAATAGCGAAAATTATGTTTATCATTGCCATACACTTTTATACATACACTATTGCCATACATAATAAAAAATAAGCAGAGTAACGTCAAAAGTTACGATTTTTTTTCTGTAGTAGCTTCCAAGGTAGAAAAACATTAGAATTTCATAAATATTTATTTTGAATCAACAGTAGGTTTAATGAATGAATCATTTTTGTGCTACCGTATCAAACATTTAAGCTCCATTGTCAATTTGTATGTATAAAAATAATATTCATGAAATGATCAAAGGAAGGGAAAGGAAAATGCTGCTCAAAGTATATTTTTAGTATAGGCCAATTTTTCTGCGTGAATAATATTGAAAGTAATGAAAATACTGTTTTATATTTTTACTTTTTCTGTTTTATTGCACAAGCTACTTTGATCGTATTAATGAGAAAGTAGCAAAAACCAAATTGATTTTATACCGTTAAAACCTAATGTTTAAAACATTAGGTTTTAACGGTATAAAAAGTTTCATATATTTTTTTAAAACTCTTTATGGATCTGATTTTTTGCCGATTCATTGACAAGATTTTGTCTCCTTGTGGCGACATTTCACACTAGAAAAATGTCGGAGTATGGGTATGACAATGACGACGCACATGACTATATTTTTTTACTGGACGTTCATGCAACAAACCTGATGACATGGGACAGAGTTCACATAAAGATTTATTCCAAGCCTTTTAATAACAATACAAACCGTGCCTGTTTATTCGATGTTTCATCAGAAAAATTGAGTCTGAGTTGAGGAACATTGGTTGACGGTGAAAGCCTACGCATCATAGCTATTGTATATGTTATTGGAATGACTAAAACTAACCTTTTTAAACTACTTAATGAGGTAAGCGTAGCGTTTGAGTATTTAAATCTATTCATGTGTTTATTTAAGATACATTAAAAAAAACTCAATTGATTAAAAAAACTTGATTACCTGTGTATTGTATTTTACTACAAAAAAAAATTAGAAATAAAAGTTATAACATACAGAACTCAAATATCTCAAAACAAAGTAATAAAGTAATAAGAAAAATAAATAATAATATTTAAAGAATAATTTTATCATCTTGGATCCTGAGACTTATGAATAATTCATATAACTTCAATACTTAAACTCCAATACAAATTCTCTCGTTGAAGTCTAGTTTTCCTCGTTTCGAAATAGCTAAAACCTGAATGTTGGTCAAAGCCTTAATAATTATAGAATTAAATCTTCTTCTTCTTCTAGAATTAGAATTAAATGTTATGATTATTCGAAAGCCCTAAACGGACATTTGAGCAGTCAACTAGACTGCTCTCTATTTCTTTTTACGAATAATGAATTTAAAGTAGATGATAATTATATTAATGTTATACTTTAATATAATTATGATCAGTCATTATAAATCGTGTTATTATTCTGAGTTTAAATTAAGGAATGAAATAAACCTTTGATTGTAAGGATAAGATACGTGATTTCATTTATTTAAACTTAATATCACATTTTTTATTTTTCCCGATAGGTAACGCTGTTATCGGTTGCCAAAATCCGGGCAGGGCAACGTATGCCCTCCTCCGACCGGTTTCCGCCTTGTCATGGCGGAGGGGCTTTGTAGCCGTGGGTAGGTGCAACTCAGGGAGACAGGTGTTTGGTGGATGGTGGATGCATTTGCGCCGCGCCGCACTCAACAGGTGAGACTCGAATTTTTGGTCACTGTCCATAAAGTACAAGGGACTCTGCAACCAAGGCGGAGTCATCGGGGAGGTAAAGTATCGCTAGATCGTAGGTCGCTCTCCCTATCTTATGTGACTTGGTGGAACCGTGGAAGCTGAATCGCTTTCCGGCTGAATTTGGGTAAGCGGTGGAGTCCTGAGCTACATCCGCCGCGGGGGCTGAGAAGTTTGTAGCTCGTTGGCATCCCATGATCTCGAACGCTAACTCGGAGCGTTTGTCACTCATCAAATCGAAGGTGAAATCCCTCTAGGAAGGCATGCTCGTTGTTTTGATGCTTCTTGCCTGGAGGTAGAGGGGAGTGTCCTCGCGGTAGGGCTGCTTTTGCCGTTGGATAAGGTGGGGTTGCGAAAATGTAAAAAACCGTTCCCGTGACTCCGCCAATATACAGCGCGGTGGAATAACGTGGAGTGTCTGACATAGCCTGTTCTTGCACCCCGAAAAGAGGAGTATACATTTTCTAAAAAAAAAACCGCTACTTGCGTTTATTTATCATGGTTAATTCTTTACCCTGTTTCATCAAACAATATATTGTGACTCCATACAATAATAAAGAGCAACAATATAAGCAAAATAAAACACAAGGACATAACATAAATTATTGTTTATATTCATCATCGAAACGAAGTCAAAGTCATTAGTTCATTAGTATTATCCCTGACTAACAAAGCTCACCGATTGTTTAATGATATAGTTTTAATTTTAGTTGAAAGAATGTGCTTTCAGATCGTTCCCATAAAATTTTCTTTAAATTCTAATTCTTTTTAAATCAAAAGCAATCATAAAAACTATATCTTGAAAGTTCACGTCTTAGGAAATTAAATTCTGTTTCACAATTTTATGTGAAAATGACACTTGTAACACGGTAATATGTTTTTGTTTTAGTATTCTTTTTATATATCATGTTTTGTGCATTATATACGTGGTAAGTATTTTTACTGAAAGCGTTAGCTTAAGCTTTATGGATTGTGTTGCAGGGGCGTTTTATATACATAAATTTCACAGATACAAACACTCAGATCCGAAACAATTATCTGTAGGTCATACAAATGATTGATACGACTGGGAATCGAATCCATGACCCGCAAAGCCGGAGTCAACGGCTTAGTGACTGCGCCAACCGATCATTCTAGTTCAATTCTAATGTTGTTATCGGAAATCAAATAAAATATCAAAAAGAACCTATAAGACATTCAACTGTAAGGATTTTTACTGGTTTCTCTTTATAGAAAAAAAAATGAGTACGTTATATCTCGTTCCAACAAGCGTCTTCGAAAATTAACATTTAAGAAAACTTTGGCGTAGAAATATTTTTTCTATGATAAGTAGAATTTTGGAAAAGAAGCAAAAACTATACACAAAATTTTATTAATAATCAACAAACTTGACGTCCTATTTTTAATCAATCTGTTTCATATTTAAGTAATGATTCTTTAAAAAGCCTCATTGATTAGCTGTTTTAACAAACGCCTGATGCGTTTATTAAAACAGCTAATATGTATAATAATACTAGCTCTCCCCGCGGTTTCAACCCCATAATTTTTTTTATGTGATTAAAATAAAAAGGCGAGGAAAGTAGCCTTGCCGGTCGGCATGGTCTTAAAGCAAGCAATACAAAAATGGAATAAGGAGATTAAATTCAACCAATTTAAATTCGTTTTTTTAAAGATTTTTAACTCGTGTTCTTTTCATTAACTGCACATTTCATGTAACTTATACGTTCACCACCTGCCAGCACATTATGAAGCACAATACTATTCAGATATTCCCAGCTTTTAGC
>DWHK01001561.1:0-10961 GCA_018247855.1 Graphium androcles
CGTTTACTATAAGCTATCTCTTTTCATTGCCGATCTATGTTTATTCTAAATCTATGGTTTTTAATATTGTGTACAAGTAAAACTAGTTTGCAGTTCTTAGGGAGTTAAAATTGATAAGTTAGGTTAAGACTAAATACGGTCTATTGGTATTTTCATGTTGACAAGCATCAAAGGAGCCAAATTTAATGCTACAATTTTAAAATCTAACCGCGAATGTCCAAAAGAAACGTTCGCGCCTCTTTATGTATTTTCATATTTATACAATCCAAAGCACTATGCCGTTCCGGCGTCTCGTCAGTGTCACCCTTTAGTACCTTTACATATTTAAATAAATTGGATATGAGCTGGGTGTAAAGAATCAAGGAGTGGGAATTTCCGTCTTACATCCGATGCTTTTTTTCCTCTTCTTTGCCTCAATCTTCACGGACAACTATTAAGTATTGTGAAACATATGTGTGGCAATGGTATAAAAACTATATAGAATTTGTCACATTTTTTTCTTTTAAACGGGGGAAATAACAAAAAATCTTTTTGGTGAAAAGTTTATTTAATCTGAAAACAAACATGCATGTACATTTTAAAAATGTTATTACATATTGTTATTTCTGTGGTGCCATTGATATGCTGAGGTGAATGGGGTTAAATAAAATGCAACCTATTGACTAAGTGTAACTTAAGTATAAATCGCAATGCAAGAAAGAACAAATAAAACAGATATTTTCCAAATGGGACGGATCGATCACCTTTTAACAGAGAATGGCATTTATTGGAATCTTACAAACAATACTATTGTAATATAACAACAGACTTTTTGTAACTATATTGCATTATTATTATCACTAAATACAATTAGCTAGTATTAAAGTTGGCCGTTTTCCTTCCGAATATATATTATGATCCAAAAGAAAACTTTGCCCGTTTTAGCAATAATATCACTAAGTATGCAGTTGCCAAGGCATCATTTAATCACAGAATGCTATTTTCGAGATAAAAGCATTGATAATAGAACTCGATTTTCCATTGATTTTACGTATCAAAAATCTACCCTTCTACCGTCAAGTTATAATTTTATAGTCTTCACATTCCATGAAAAAGAAACACACAATGTTCAATGTCTCTTTAAAAGCTTACAAAATAAATAATCCTAACGACATTCAAAAAAGGATAATACTAAGTGTTATACCTAAAAATTTCGAGTCACTAGTTTTGAAGACTTTCAACATTATGAGATATAAAAAAAATTCTTAAACCCGAGAGAGTACCAAGTGATCACAGATTCTGAAAAGTCCGTTCATATTAGTACAAAAGTAACCAACACGTTGAAACGGATTTGCTTATTACTACTTTATGAAAGCTGATACTTGCCCATCACCAAGCGATATATATGCATTGGGATAACCATAAATAATTTAAAAAACAAATCATAGATAACAATAAGTATGAACGATATAGAGGAGAACAACTATGAGCATGTATCAGTTTCCAATTCGTCTACATTAAGAGATATGCTATTAGTAATTGCTAATGAATAATATTGTTTGCTAGCCAGTACTTCAGAATAAAATTACAAATGCATTATCAAACTTTGGCAAATAGGAAAGATCACTTATTAGTTATTACACACAACCACTCATGGATCACCGTTTCTGTATATTTAAAACAGTAATAAATAAAATTTAAAACGCGATAACTACAAAATAATAAAGTACTGGCATTCAAACAATTTACAATAGAAGTGACATAATATTACATCCAGTTTGGATTTTTTTCACTTACCAAAAAATTATCGCATATGGTCAACCTTGTTATTATTGTTTTCTTGAACACATAGGAATGAGTGGTGATATAGCGTCAGGAGCCAAATTTTTGATTTAACAAAAAGACCCTGTTTCATACGGCTTTTGTTACAAATACTATAACTTACCACAACAATACAGGCCACATTAATGTCTACAAAAATTTCGAAGACATTAGTTTCACTAAGCAAGCTAAATGGACAATTAGAAAATAGAAAACAACCTCATAGTCAAAACTTTCAGCAATTTATGCTGCGTTTCTTGCTACATAGTAACTATATCAAAAATACTACATAGAAAACAAGTAATGCTTTTTTGAAAATTATTCCAATTATGTATAAGAACCAAACACTAATTAGTTTAAAAACAACATATAAAACTTACTAGTATTCTTATACAATTACATTTTATTAGATGTTCAAAAAGCAGTATTTGCAGTAAAATTTTGAAACAAACTTTCAATAGTAGTTTTACAATTTGTAAATATTCTCCTTTTCAATCCATGAAAAAAATTTAGTAACATTATAATTTCACTAAGGATATTCAGTGATCTAGAGGATTAATATAATTAAAAAAAAATAATGAGCGAAGTTAAATTGAACATCCTTAGATTAGTCAGTTATAAGCTTTTTTGATACAATATATATAACATATGGGAATAGAAATATTTATTTGTAAATATTTCAAGTAATGTCTTGTTGCCCTTGATGCACTGCTATGTTTACCTAACAAATTCATTTGAAAATGTCTTAATAAAATCTTAAAAAATTATCTTTGTGAAGGAGGATCTGCAACCACTTTTCACTTCAAGGATATGTAGACATTTTTAAGATATATGCAGAATAATAGTGGTATAATTGTTTTATTTCATTTTTGATGATTTGTGTAAATTAATTCAGTTTTAATTTTATCTTTCAAAAGTCAAAGTAGTACCTCTTGATTAACTCCGTGAAATTATAATGTAACTAAGATGGCCTTATGATATGGTATGAAATGGAGGAAATTGATGAGTGGTAAGAAAACCATGTAATTACATCAACAGGAGTGAAATTGTAATATCACATCTTTTATAATACTCATGTAACACATGCACTAGCAGTATTTAATATAACCATTTGTCGTTATGAACCACATCGAAATAATTATAGACAGGGCCTGTAAAAGATTCAATATACATGTATCCTTATGAATAACAATAGTGAATTATGCTCACATAAAATAAAAAAAAAACCTAAAAGATGTACCAAACAAAACAAAAAATAATCTTAAAATAAAGACGCCATTGTCATGTTATTTCAAAACAAGCAGCAGAATTATACTTAACTCTAGAAAAGCATAAATAAAATGCTTTAAGCTTTTTAGGGCGAAAAAGTTAAAATTAGCTTTTACTTTTTTAATAAAGACCAGGCTATAGAAAGAGATCTAGGGTTAAAACCCTGGTGATTATCCATAACATAAAATCTGACTATTTCGTAATATCGTTCATTGCTTGATTACCAAGATTTTCATGTAAGCTAAGCTACTACACACTAAAAAGAGAACATATGAATTCCTTCTACAAAATAGTCTTTAGATGATTGACAAGAAATATGTAGTTATTAATTCAAAAACTTGTGCCCATTACCGTAATAAGAAGCAAAAATGCCAAGTCAATTTAATTCGGAATTAAGGTATTTCATTGATATACGAATCTCTATATAATTAATTTCGTATGGATTTCGGAACACATTGTGGTCAATTTAGTCATAAAAACAATTCAATACTGAGGTTAAGGTCTTTATCATTTGGATAGTTGTATGAAAAGAACCATTTTGTGGCATAGAGTTATTAGCAGAAGTTTCTGTTTGGAATAAATATAATAAAGTTATTGATTATTGCTTTTTGTTTAATTTTTTTCGATAAACATTTTCTAAACATGCAATGAAACATAGTGACAGTCAATACAAATTAGTAATTTCTGATCAGTAATGTATATAGTTTCTACAAAACGGCTATATATTTCGCCTAAATTTTATAGTAATACAATACAATATAATAATGTTTTAATATATTAAGGATTATAATATAGATGCATAAGAACTTGATATTATTAATATGTAGTGATAATATTTTTAAGTTCTTGCATTTGCTCCTATATCATAAATGTTTTCCTAACTGTAGGTTTACACTTACAAAACGTTCACAGAAAGACAAGTTAAAATCTCTGTTTTTGTTAAGCTACATGTAACAAAAATATGCTTGGACATATTCCAAATGTGTCAATTTAGAATATGTCCAAGCAAAGTTTTATGTTTCATAAACAAGTCCTTCAAACTTGTAGATTTTAAATGAAGATTATTATTTAACAGGAATTATGACAATTGTGACTGTTGTGAATGCAAGCTAGAACAAAAACTGTCATGAGATCTATTTCGGAATATACCGTAATGTACTTTTAAATGTTATTAGGTGCAAACGCGTAGTACCGCTCAATGCCTACATAATTAAGACTTCCTAAAAGTGATATTACATAATGACAATCGTCATAGAATAGCTAGATATAGACTACAACTAATAACTCTATGCCTATGCACGGTGCGAATTGACTGTCGTCGAAAGACCTACTAAGTTTCTCATCGCTCATTCGAACTGACCCAAAGCGAACGCGTCAATAACCTTGGGCACGTGCTCGTCGATGCCAACGATATCCAGTACACCCTGGTGGCTGCCGTCAGTAGTTGCAACGCGGTGAGATGCTAGCGACATCACGATCAATCTATAAATAATTTGGATATTAATATTTACTGATTGAATAATGCAATGTTGCATCATGATCAGTGTATGAAATTAAATTTCAAAGATATCTAAACACAAGAAAAATATTTATACTAGTAAACCTGGCATACATTATCCTTCTACCTTAAATTTGGGGTCATTGTTCGAAATAAAAATTATTCTATCTTTTATGTTAGACCAAATACACACATGTAGAATTTTATTAAGGTCTGATATCTTTGTAAACAATTAATGCATCATTGCCAGATGTAACCGCGTGGCGAAAAGCCGCAGCGGCAAGTGCAATGTCACATTGCAGTATTATAGCAGAGTTTTGAATTGTATTGCGCCCATTTAGAGACAGAGAAATTGACAACTTTAACATGACGTATGTTTCGCTGTTAGCATATATTCATTTTCACATTCATCAATTTGACGCGACATTTTGCCGCAGTGAGACTGAGAGACTTAAACTTATGTCTAAGATTTCATACCATATATTTGATGTTGGGGTTTTGTAATAGTGTTTTAGTTTCTCCAACATCTAGGCAAGCTAGAGCGCTATATATAATAATACCAAAAAATATAATAATATTACCATAAAATGTTTAAGCAGGCTTTAATTTTATTACTATTTATTTTTGTAACTTTTCTGTTTAAGTTTTCTTTTTGTATGGTTAGTTAAGTTAGTATTATGAAGGTGGTGTATTTTTACTCTTGTGTAAGATAAATTAAAAAAAAATTGTTTAAATTTCCATTAGCTGCACGTCAAAATGTCGCACTGTATACCGCCGCGGAGCGAGACGCCGCAATGCACGCTCAGCCTTATTGCCTTTAGCAGAATATGTATATTTTATTCAACATAAATTTTATTAGGAAATGTTATCTGTGTCTAGAAAAGGCCCGAGTTATTCGTTATACTGTGCCACATGAGATTTCATTTCAAAATCTCTTGAGTTTTATTGTATTAGTATATTTTTTTCCTCTGCATGTATTTTGTGTGATACTGTCATGCAGAGTGGCTTCCCATTAGAAGCATCTATTCATCTGCTGTCTAGAGCTACTGCCAGTCTTCTAGCACTAGGATATGATGACATTTTATTCGTCTCACATACTGGTCCATGGTGAATTGGCGAGTAAGTTCGTTAGGGTGATGGATTAACTGAATAAATATATAGGTACTGACTTGGCATTGGCCACGCGTGCTGCTCTGTAGCACTGCAGCGCCCTCACGGGGCAGTGGTCGGGCAGGTCCTTGGCGGGCGGCGGCCCGAACCTCCCCCCGGGCCCGCGGCCTCCGCGCGCGCTCAGATCCAGCTCCATGTAGCGCGTGGTGCGGTCCACCATGTTGATGAACACGTCGAACTTCTGGTTCGCATTGTACGCCCACTCGATAGGAGCGTCTAGCTGCACGCGGCCGAGGTTGGCTTTCTGTTGGAATATACATAATATTTTAGTTGGATTTGGCTTTTGTTTGGTATAGAGGAATTTAGTACCAGCAGACAGGTTGGCTTTCTTTAGAAATACATGTATTATCAACTGAATTTTAGTTATTTGTCAATACATCTTGCATGTATTGTAGGGTGCATTCTGTAATATGATATCTGCAGCTATATGCTGTAGAGTCAAGTAATGATAATGGCGTTAGTACGCAGCGCAGCTTACCTGGGAAAAGATTGCGTTAAATGCGGTACTAAGCTGCTTATAGATTTGTAGTGAATAGTGACAAAAAGACGAAAAGTGAGTAAGGATGACGTATCACCAACTTGACACATCAGACGTAAATTATTTAACGTCTGTATTGTGTGAACTAGTGGTATCTACTGATCGTGGTGCATTATGACAAATTCATTTTTACTCACCCTCAAAATGAACTCTGCCTCACTGATGTTGCTAAAATTGCGTTCAATGGCAACAAGTTCCACACCAGTTTCAGTAAAGACAGCTATCTTTACGTTTTTCTCTCTCTTCAGCAATTGAAGAGCAATAATAATAGCTGGAAACAAAAATAATTGCGTCAGATCATGTATCAGATTTTGGCAATTACTGATTCTAAAATATGTGCATCCCACTATCAACATATATATGTATGTGCGAAAACAGTTTATGAGGAACCTATAATAAGTAGTGTTCTACCCGTAATTTGAGAGCCTAATCTCTTTTTTCTAGTAAAATAATTAGTGATCTGGCTACAGACAGATAAACTTAAGGTAATCTATAATAAAAAACAAAAATAAATAATTTAATTTTAATAAAAGTAAAATTTACCTGCATGACCAGGGGTAACATGCTTGTTATAAAAACACTCTGCAAGCAAATGCCTTTTGCTTTCTTGCTTTTCAGTATCTGCGTCACCACCTCCTCCTGGCGTTGTTTTAGATGCCGTCTTTTTACCCTTCCTTGGTGGTGCAAATGTTTTGCAGAAATGACGTCCTAAAAATAAAAAAAAAATCGTAACAGGTCACATAGAATATGAAATTTAAGTATCCTTTACGGTTCAGTTTTTTAAGACATGCAATAAATAAAAAACCTGAACAAAGGAGTGCGAGCAAGTAAGATAATTAAATATATGTACATTTTTAAGGACAGAAACTTTAACTTAGAAAAATGGTATTTGTACATGTATGAAAAGTTGAAATTACCTTTAAACATATGGTGTCTCATGTCCAAGGTTATCAGGTAACGTACATTTGTTGGAGGAGTTAGCAGCCAGGTATGGTCAATAAGTTTATGCAAAGCAGTAATCACGGCTTGGTTTGGCGGTTGATCGATACCTAAAAGAAATATTTTCATAAAGCTATTAATTGAAGCATTAATGTGTGCACCAATAAGATATATTATAGATATGTTGTAAAATAACAACATATATATTTTTTTTCTCACAGGCAAATATATTGCACTTAATTGGTAATATTTAAACTTACTTTATTTGTATAATTTTTCATCACAAAATTTTTTTTTGGGGCAAGCATGTATAGACATTAAGTGTGTTTTACATATAGGTAAATTTATTTACCCCAATGTTTGATTTCTTTTGGGTGTCTCCTTGTTACAGTCCATTCCCAGAGTCCAGTTTTGCTATCGAATAACTGGCGAGTTCGGCGGCGCTGTTGCTTCTCTAGGGCTACTTTAGCCTTTTCATGTTTCAGAGGTCTGAAATAAAAAAAATACTGTTATAGGACTCATTTACTAGTGGAGGCCAACTGTTTGACATTATGCCATATTTTTTCCAGTTTTTTATAGAAAACACTAAAAGTTATAGTACACTGTTTGCCTTTACCGATTTTTTATTGATATTAAGTTTCAGGAGTGAGTTGGAAATTAAGTGTCATATATTAAATAAATTATAATGTAATCCTTCCAACTTACTTTGTTTGCTTCTGATAGTTGCAAAGAGTAATGTAGACAGCAATTGGAGTTATTTTAGATTTCTTGATGACTTCTTGATTGCCTAACAATGAGATTAAAATAGCAGTAGTTGTGGAATTGCTACTGAGAAATCCCATGTTGTGAATGCGTTGAATGTTGTATAAAACATCTTCTAGAGAAAATTGTGGCAGTACTGCATCCCACACCTAAAGGTCATGAAAAAATAATCCAACTAAAAAATAAGTTACATACAAGTAAACAATTAATACATCATTGCCTGCATTACATTGAACATGTTTACTCAAATAGTTAAAATATCCAAATCATAGTTTCGTAGTAATTAGATCAATGCATAAATAAACATTTTTCTCTACAATTTGCATGCAGCTCATGATGGTGCTTTTATGATATCAGGAACTTTTATGCAACATCTACAGCCAAACAAAATTTCAACTTGATGGCTGCGAAAATGTGCATAACAAATAAAAAAAATATTTTTTGGTAAAAGATCTGATCTAAGAAAGAGTTATCACAGCTTTACACATCATATATTTTAAGGATTGAATTATAAAAGCTATGACATTGAGTTTAATAAACGAAAATCCCCTCTTAAAACGTGGGTATTTGACAAAAAAAAACTTAAACTACCCTACACAAAAAGAATTTTTCAATCTGATGGTTTCAGAGATTAGACAATTTAAAGATACAAAAAAAAAACTCTTCAGCTTTATCATATTAGTTGAGATTACAAATGGGAAAATAAAGGGAATTTCAAATTGCATAACATACCTCTTGAGATGTTAGCAGATGTCCAGGGACATGATCAATTGTGAATTGATTATGCTCTATAATAACTGCGGCTGCAACAGGATCCTCACAATGACGCAAATCCTCCACATTCTGAATGTAATCAAAAATTGCTTGAGTACCTTCTGCATTATCAAGCAATTGTTTAGCCCGTTTTAGACCAAACAGTGCATATTTAATAACTGCATCGCGGCCTGTATATTAAATAATTATAATTGTAAGGGATTATAGTACGTCTCTGCTTTACCTTTCTTAAAATATCAGCATGTTTTGAACCTACCATGATCGTTTTCAGCAATTTTCATGTGTGCTTTACTAAGCATTATCTTATGTGATCGACCATGTCGCGACCTCACTCTTGTCATTTCTTTTGCAAGTTCCATGGGTTCTTTCTTAGTGTACCATTCCCTTACATTTTTGCACCAGCCTCGACCATTACCTAAAATACAAAAGAATTAAAAATAAGTTTTGTCAAGAACATGGTTACTTGTTTACATGGACTGACTTGAAAGGTCGGATATTTACTTTTGAGTGCAGTTTACAGATAGAGAGTTTATATGCTATTTTAAGACTGAGAAGGATGAGTAAATCTTTTATGGGACAATGTATATGCTTCTACAATAAACTCCCAGAAAATGTTCAAAATATATCTGTTAGTAAATTCAAAAAAATTATTAAGGAATGTTTGTGTATTAAAGGTTACTACAATATTAATGAGTATTTAAATGATAACACACCGTGATAATGAACTGCTTGCTTTTCAAGTACAATAATAGATTGCTGTTTATATTATATGATACAATTTAAATAAAATATGTACATAAGTATATCATAAAAAAAATATTGTCCTGCTGAGTTTCTTTCGCCGGTTCTTCTCAGATCAGTGGCTTTACTTTCCGAACCGGTGATAGTAATTTTGACAATCAATAAGTAAGTGTGATCATTTCTATATTGAATAAAGAAATTTGAATTTGAATGCATAATATAATTTACTGTGATCTATAGTCTTCACAAGAGGATGTTACTGTGAAATTGGGAAATACGAATTATATATAAAAATACACTTCATACACTTCTATTTTTCTTTTACTAATATAAAAGACATCTCTATATAAGTATACTAGCGTTGATAATAGTTATAAGTGGTAGTTGTCCCTTAAGTGCTCTCGTGCGCTGAACCACCAATTTTCAATTGGCTTAGAAATGAATATGAGGACCTTTAATAAGTTCTCGCTGTTTCTTCAAAGATGGCAGTAGCAGTATCCCGTTCATGGAATTTCGAATGGTAACACATATGCAAGGCAGCAAGTGTATCTAACCTTAAATTTCACTTTAGTGTAAATAAAGTAATTTTTTCTTAGTTCTGAAAATGTCTAAATAAAGTGAATATTATTGCACTACTTTATTCAATAAAAATCTGGAATGAAGCACATAGAATTCTTGTTGAGACTTATGGTGACAATGCTTTGTCGGATACGACATGCAGAGACTAGTTTCGACGATTCAAAATAATGAATTTTAACTCGAGGATAAAGAATGTTGAAAAAATTTGAAGACAAAAAGATGGAGAAAGTTGATCAAGGCCAATGTCAGACGCTATTAGCACTTGGAACACATTACAAGTAGATGAGTCAACTGTTTCAAAACTTTTAAAAGTTTTAGGAATGATCCAGAAGCAAGTTCATTGGAAACAGTATAAATTGAAACCGAGAAGCGTTGAAGGAAGTTTTCTCACGTGTGAACTACTGCTTCAACAGCAAATAAGAAAAGGTTTTTTGCATCGCATCGTGCCTGGCGATAAAAAATGGATACACTACGATAATCCAAAGCGTAGAAAATCGTGGGATAAGCCCGACTATGTATCAACATCGCAAAATATCCATGGTTTGAAGCTTCTTCTCTGTATTTGGTGGGATCAGCAGGATGTAATTTATTATGAGCTGCTCAAACCGAATGAGACTATCATGGGGGATCGCTATCGACTTCAATTGATACTTTTAAGTCGAACCTTAAAAAAAACGGCCGCTATATAAGCCGAAACATGTGATTTTGCTACATCACAACGCTCGGCCTTATGTTGCAAAACCAGTGAAAACCTATCTGGAAACTCTTCAATGGGAAGTTCTACCCCATCCACCATATTCACCTGACATAGCCCCTTCTGATTTTCACCTATTCCGTTTGATGGTACATGGCCTAGCTGACCAGCACTTTCATTCTTATGAAGCTAATGAA
>DWHK01001562.1:0-10960 GCA_018247855.1 Graphium androcles
GCTGCGCTGAGTCTACTCGCCAACCTACTTATATGAGGGCCCCATTGCAGTTTTGAATCTATTGTGATGTTAAGGAATACCGCTGATTCGATAAGGTCCAACGCTTCCCTATCTAAAATTACATTACATTTTACTTTTTTAACATTGGGAGTAATGAATCTGTCACATTTCGTCTTCTTATTATTTAGAAGAAAATTATTAACACTGATCCAATATGCCACTTTTGAGAGAGTATTATTTACATCGTCATATATGAAAGAACGTCGCTTAACTTTAAATATCAAAGAGGTACCATCAGCAAACAATACTATCTTATGATTATTATTAATATACGTGGCAGGTCATTTATGTAGGTGAGGAAGAGAAAAGGACCAAGAATAGATCCCTATGGGACCCCCATATTTACAAGGGGCCCGGGAAATCTCTTGCCGTCTACGTCAACTCTCTGAATTCGATGGCTCAAATACGTAGTCAGAAGCTTGAAGCAAAAATTTAAGAACTTACTTTTTTGCAATTTTATCAATATGTGCTCTCCACTGTAACTTGGAATCAATAGATTCCAAGGAAAATAATTGAATATTCATACAGGAGATATTTGTCTTGTACAGTAATATTAAAAGCAGGAGATAACTTTGATAACGTGAAGCTGATTTATACATTTTGTTTTATTTGGATTTAATGCTTAATTATTAACCGCGAACCAGTTTGACACACTATCGATTACTCGGTTAGGTGTTTCTACAGAGAAGTCATTTCTTTTAACTTTAAATAGCAGAGAAGTGTTATATGCAAACAAAACTATTTCTGACAACTTATCTACCATTAGAGGCAAGTAATTCACATAGACTAGAAACAGAAAAGGTCCGAATCCCTAAGGGACCCCCATTTGTAGCATGGATCTCAAGGATGAATTACAATCTTTTACAACTTATTTTTCCGTTTGTCGGATGTTATGAAATCAAGTGCAGGTCCACGTACGTCATAGAGCTTTAATTTGTTAATTAATATTTTACGATTCACATAGTCGAACGCTTTTGAAAGGTCACAGAAGACACCAATTGTGTCACAATAATCCTCCATAATTCGCGATATTTCCTATACATCCTGATTTAAGTATAGGCACAACTTTGCTATTTTTCATTAACTTTGGGAATGTACCTGTGTTTATACTTGTGTTGTATGAGGTTCGTATAGGGGATATATCTTGAATAATTATATCAATTGCTCAAATGGATCAAAACCCCATAGATCTTCAGTTTTCTTTATGTTTAATTTCCCAAACGCCTAAATTGTGTCTATAGGACCTATGGAACTAAATTTGAAATCTAGGAACAGAAAAACATTTATATTTTAATTTTAATATGACTCAGCAAGTAAGGGATTCGAATATAGATGTTTGGTAGTTTCATAGACGTAAAGAAATAGTTTGAAAAGTCATTATCAACTTAATTTTTATTTTGAATAGTTTTTCCATCTACTTTTAATTCAAATTCATTCCTTCTTTTATTATTCCGACAGGTCTCTCTGTTAATGAATTACCGGGTAGTTTTAGTTTTGTTGGAGGTATGATTTTATTACTTAACTAAACTATAAATGGCTGGAGACAGACTATTTTAAATATTTTTGAATAATTTTTTACAAATTCTTAATAAATAAAATGTTACATTCGACGATACAATTTTTGGTCATATAATTCATATAAACGATCTCTACTCAATCTAGTTCCCTTCGCTAATAAAATTTAATTTATTATGTCTTGCAATAACCTTCTTTGTAAATACTTCATAAATTCATTACAAATAATGTGTTAAATAAATATTAAAAAATGTGTAAATTAAATAAAGTGTGAAAATCATCATCAGGATCCATGGTTATTTAGCTTCGGCAACTGGACCTTAATGTTACATCTAAATTTCTTAATTCTATTCCTGTTTATGGGCCTACACATAACATCAGTCTGACTATTAATACTCATTAAGGACATCTGAACTTTAAGAGCCTTATGGTCTGAGCATACACCATTCAGTACACTCTGATCTAAAACGACTCAGTTAACTAATTCATTATTAATACACAAGATTGTGTTATTCATGTTGGTTCATTAAATACACACCTCAGAATAAAACTTTGAAAAAGAGATATGAAACGTATTTTATCTGATGTGTCTTCAAGAATATTATTATTAAAAACACCACAAGTCACTAAATTTATTTTGGGTTTAATAATTTTTCTTAACGCATCCTCCATTATAATTAAAAAAATTACTAAATTCAGCAGAGATGGATTCCATCTCTACACAAGCAATCTCACACTGTCGTTCAAAATTTATAAAAATAATTTTAAAAAGCAAGAATTCTGTGTTAAAACAAATATCCAACCTGGGATAGATTATTAATAAAGCACACTGAATTTAGTATGTAGACATTTAAAGTAAGCAAAGTACTTAAATTAACATTATAATATATCAATTGATTCTCAGAAACGGAACTCGAATTTACTCGCAATGAAATGTTTAGTACAAACTGATCGACCCGTAAATATTATAAAGGCAATAATTACTGACATCAAATATAGCGCAAATAAAATTGATTCATTAATATCGTAATTTTAAGTTCTATCGCAAATCAAAGGAAAAAAAACTGAACTCTTAAAGGATCACTCGTGTGTCTGTTTGTTCCTCAGCGTGTCACAGACAAAAAATCCAAATCATCACAACTACATTCAGTATATCAATACGATTATTACAGCCAAGCAATTTTATTTCCCCAGATGCTAACTTTTTCTAGAGTCATGACTCTATCGACCAAAGTGCGATATACGAATGTTATCAAAGTGTTGCCGAAGTTGCATTACGACTTTGTATTTTACAATTAACAGTTCTCACAAGAGAACATATCGTCATTCGTCCTGTTTTAGCCAAAATGATATAACCAATAATCAGAAGTATTTTAGTTGTTACGTATTTAAAAATAGATTACTGGCGGTCGGAATGATACCGAAAGTAAGGATATTTGGTGAGGATATGCGTTAAAGTGCAACGTCTGTTCACCGAAGCATAGGCGCCCAGTTACTTCAGGAAAAAGAAGTACGATCTATTTAATCCCCACAAGAGTATGGTGGGCAAGATAACAACGGCATCGCCTCTGCTTCGTTGGACGGACCGCGAGGCAGCGAGAGATGCAATGGTCTGTATTCTAAGTGAGAACTTACGGGCGGCGGCGAGCGGGCATGCGACTCACCTGCAACAATCAAACGCGCAACAATTAGCACAATCTTACACAAAAACATTCCTTTAAAGATCATAAAAAATGGGATGGACTTTAATGAACTTTATGATGGTGGCTGCAGCGGATCGGTTGCACAATGGGTTTCATCGGATGCTGCATTCCTGCTTGGCAGTCACCGCATTGGTCCAGCCTATAAAGGCACAGTGCAATTCCAGCTTAAGCAACAATGCTTATGCTGGAAATGCATTGTATCTGCTACTGCTGCGCGGCGTTGGTAGCTTGGCTAATTAACATAGCGCAATTCAAAAACTTTACCACGCCATACTTTAGATGTAAAGTTATTTATAACATTTTAACTTAATTTTTTTTAAAGTTTAACAGAAATTAAAATAATATATTATTAAGCTTTAAGATTCAACATAATTCTTTTCCCTTGAAATATTATGACATTCAGATATAGATATATATAAAATTTCTAGCTCCTAATTTAGTAAGTAAAAGACTTTCGTACTACGGATCGTCTCATGTTTAACCTCCTTAGTGAACCTGTGTTCACCACACGTCAATACCCTTCTTAGTGGATGAAGCATAAATGCATCAACAACCTTATTTGAAATTGATAAACCAATCAGGACAAGCAATTACATATCAATTTCACCTAGGTGATTCTGTATTCTAAACTCGCATGGTTGTGTGGGTAAGGTAATCTATAAATGTAATGTATGTATTTCTAATGCATTTTATATAAAAATGTTAGCTTTCTGCTGTTCCTCTCCATGTAAACTTTAAATTTACCGATATTCATACTCCTCCGCTCGCTCAGTTTTCGTAAAAAGTGGGTACAAAGTTTTTGGCTCACGTATTTTAAGAATATTATCATGATATTCGATCACAGTAGGTAGCTGAGAAGCTTAAACAACATAAGACTCACTTAAAAAATGTACGAATAATTAAAAGAATGAAATTCCACATATGCCAACATGCATAAAGTTTAAAAGCATTTCGCTTCGACGCGTCCTCACTGCTGGCGGCTGTTGGCTCCGACGAGTAGGCACCCCCGCCGGAAAGCAGCCCGCCCAATGAGGGGCGCCTTAATTTCAACATCGACACGTTTTCCGCGAAGGCAGGCCATCGATACACATGCGGCCTACTCACCAGCAGGTTAGCCGCACCGCCACGGTGGCCGTGAAGGCTTGCATGGCGGGTGGTGGCGGGTGCTGGGGGGTGGTGGTGGGTGGTGACGAGCGGTCGCGAAGCGGCGGCGGCGCGGGCGGCACGCGCGGCACCACTACTTCTTTGTGCGGGCGCATCGCGGCTATTCTTGGCGCCGCTTTATTCAATTACGCCCATTATTCAATTATGGATTTTCACACATGTCTGCGGCTTCCGACAATGTACGCTCACTCGCCGTCGCCTCTCGGTGGACGTCGCAATGCCTTACTAAAAAACTAGCGAGACAATATAATCTTCCCCCATTTTGTTCCATAAACATACTGTTGATAATCCAAATACCAATCTACCTTTCCTTAAGCAATCAATAATTGCCAACGACTGCCTCAAGGTATGTCGAAACCGAACTGTGAATAACTTGGCTTTCAGTAGCCCAGAGACGACTACATCTCGATTTATTATTACCTTATTAACTAGTACCTTGATCGATAAGTCAAATATCTGCAAATATAAGTGAAAATTATGAACTAAAGCTGAGTTATATTTATGAAATTTAATTACAAAAAAAACATTTAAACGGTAAATTTTATTTACATCACAAAAATTATCTACTCGCGCTTGGCCGGTTTTTTTTCTAAATCCAGAATATAAGAAAAAACAAATCTGTCTTGATTCTCCAAAAAACCCGTAAAAGCGGCCATCATTTCGCTATCATCTTCAAATTTCTTGCCTTGAAGATGTGCCTCGAGCCGATAGAAACTACTGGGAATTAGATCTGACGAATAGGGCGGTCGTTCGATCAATTCAAATCCCGCTTTTTATGACAGCCATCGCACTGCGGCGTTGTGAGCCGTGCGTCGTTTTGATGCAACAGCACTGCTGCTCTCTTTTCACAAATAAATCAATAAGCATTCGCAATTTTCCCATTAGGTCTGGGTATTTAGAGTGCGAAATAGTAGTTTCCTTTACCAAATATTCTATCATAATTATTTCTTCAGCGTCCCAAAAATCGGACGCCATAACCTTTTACGCTGAACTTGACACTTTAAATTTCTTCGGCGTCAATGAAGAGACTCGTTTCCAAGTCATTGACTATTTCTGTTTAGTTTTGGGGTCAAAATAGTGGATGCAGATCTCGTCCGCTACTACGAAATGTGACAAAAAAAATCCGTCTCCTTAGAACTTTTCGAGATTCGCCCTCGAAATATTGATTCGTTTTTGTCTTTTGCTCGTCGGTGAACGGTGAAAAGGATCATTTGAACACTGCCACATGAGAACCTGTCACCTGAGTTACATGATGGTCATTCTTCCATCTGCTGATACATTTTCGGATTTTTCAGGTTATCTTCAGCTTTAGTGAAGCATTATTTTCAAGCAAAGATACTCTAAGACAGCTCTAGTTTCGTTTTTCTCCATCTTTATGTTATGTCATCAAAGGTTTGTGTCGGAACTAATGTTCCTCACGGGAACGTGGTCTATTTACATGATTATTTTATGCTAATCTAGTGGTTACGAGGGCAAGTAAAACAAATTTTTGAGATTTTTGTATGCACTAAAAATAACCAATTATAATTACGTAATGATCATCCCACGTAATCCAAAAGTGTTTTAAGAAATTAATTCTGAATATTCACTTTCGAGCATGTCAAAAAATTTAAAAAATAAGTTTCAACTTACTTTTGATGGTTTCATTATTTTTTAAAAATATTGTTTCACTAGCTGTGGCAATGACTTCATCCGCGTGAACGAATATACAAAACAAATGTCAACCTTGATGCAGTACAAAATAAAATATACCTGCAATTAAATCGTAAGCGAGCCGTGTCCATACATTAAAGGCATTAGTTAAAAAAAAAGAATTTTCTAAGTTGTAATTATGTTTCGAAGGCCAAAAAAATATAGTTTTTCGAACTCTCTCCATTTTTTTGTGTTGTTTGGTGTAGTGAAGATAAAATGCAATCTGTAAATTATTCTATGCCATGGACCACAACGCAACTTGGTGAGCTATATAAGCTGGTCATAAAAACCAGTAAGCTGATCCCAATTTTATATCTTCGATCATTTCGACAGACCAATTTAAATTGGATTATTCTATATCAAGAAAACCATGCATCATTTAAATGACATTAAAGCAAAGTATTGCAGCCCGCGGTGCACTTCCTTATATAAACCAACTGCGACGGGAAATTGCAAAAACCACCGTCCGCCCTATTGGTGACAGTCCAACTTAAATTTGATGGATGTCATTCAAGTGAGATTTGAAGGAAGCTGTTAATTGGCCAATGGGAGGCGGCACAGTTCGTGATGTGCTTTATATAAGCCAGCTGTACCTGATCGTCACAAAACAAGTAATACCGTATTACTTTTGTATGCGTTTAGAAAAAGCTCTTATTTTAACATTAGAAACAGATGCTTCACTTTTATTTATTTGTATAGTAGACTCGTAGCCCACCCTGGCTTCTCACGAGTAATAATTTTCCTGTGAATTTTTTAACATGTTTTTTACGGATGAACGTAAAAACCAAGGTATACCTTGTCAATTACAAACTCAACAAAAAAATCAAACAAATGTCTTTCCGTTCTCTAGTTATTGCCGTACACAAATTAAGGCAATTAATTTTTATTAATATAGCAGATAGCTCTGGTATAGGGCGTACGTTTTGGCCATTGACTTTGCCAGAACTAGTATCGACATATACGTTCCAAACAAGGTGTCAAACTGACAGACATACAGGTAACGACATCTCGCCGATCATTACTGCATTTTCGGTACAAAGGGAGTCCACTAATCGGTTAACGTCAATAAGAATGGATCTAAAATAACCTTTTATATATCTTATGGATATGGCTACGGTCACGACTAAAATTTTATTACTTTTTTTTCTCTTTTCGGCTGGTACTGTAATTTGTTCGGTTTTAAAATTTTGACTTTCAATGTGTGAGTGAGGGGGCCCTCAGGATCAGACTACAAAAAATTTCTTACTAGCCGATACGTATTAAGTATAACTGCTTTCTGCTTCATTTGGTATGTTTTTGCAGGCAGCTACATCTGTTTTTGCGGCTTCAAGAGATTGGTGTAAAAGTTTTGGTATTACACCCCTACTTAATGTGACCATTGGGACCTTTGGCAGGTGCCACTGCCTGACGATTTCGTCCTTTAAATCTGATATTGTACTCTCTAAATGAGTGTTCAGTACAGCGATATTTATTACATATTTTATTTGTCTTATTAATGAGGGTAATGTCGGGTCTATTGTAGTGGACAGTGCGGTCAATAAGGATGGCTCTATCAGAGTATAGCTTTGCTAAACTGTTTTCTAGTACAGAATTGGGAGTATATTTGTCGTATACCAGTATGGATTCTATAAATTTGTTTCCGTGAGCAAGTTTTTGATGGATTATCTTAGCTACTTAATCATGTCTGTACTTATTATAGTTTGGACTATTGTCTTACATACACCCGTAATGTGTTGAATGGTATCTGTGCAGTTATTACACTTTCTGCAGGTGTAATGTGTAATTTATTTTTATAATATGTGTACTTTTGGTATTACTAGATCCTGTATGGCCACTATAAAGCCTCCTGCCCCTAGAAAAACTTCACCACTCGCAGCCAGGCGTTTGACAGATCTTTGTCGAGAAAAGTTTGGCTTATACACGATACTGCCCTCTTTTTGAGCCCATTGCTATCTGCTATCTGTCTTGTTGTCAGTCAGTTCCTCGTTGTTTTGTTTTAATAAGTCATAAAGGTTTAAAGGCGTTAGTTTTGTATCGTGGTGGGTTATTAATTTGTGTAGTGTGGCAGATTCTCTTTTATTAATGTAATATTCTCTTATGATTGGGATTTGTCTGTTATACAAGTTAACTATGTCATTATTTCCTCGGCCTCCCTATTGTCGAGGTAATGTCAATCTTTGTAAGCAGGACCGGGGATGGTGTTTTCGATACTTCATCATCGTGGTGCTTGTTGTTCGTCGTAAGTTTTTAATTCCGACTTGATCCAGTTTATTATACCAATGAATATGTGAGTACTGGAATAGAGAAATTGTTTTTAGCTTTTACCGTATTTCTAGAATTAAGTTGAGTTTTTAAAATTATATTGACTCAATATCCAAATTCAAATTTTGGTTTTTGTTTCGTGTCTTTGTATAGTATTTGTCGCGATGGGTCAAACCAACATATTTGTAAGTCTGCTCCTCATTCAGTGCTACTATTCGATCTCCGGTTTCTAGTGTGTAATGGTTGTTGATAGATTTTTCCCGCCTTAATCGAGTTTATTTTGCATTTGTCTATACCAAATTCCAGTAGTAAATATCTCTGTTAAGTTCGTTAGTCGATTCATTTCCTCTTCGCTTTTGCCGTATAATTTTATATCATCCATTTAAAGAAGATTACACTTAAAATAGCTTTATCGGGGTTACATGGAATTTGGAAAACGTTTCTTGACATTTTAGGAAAAACCTAAAGATGTTGAGTTTAACAGTTTTGATAGTGAATTGAGCGCTAAGCAGAACTAAAGTGGCCTTGTGCGTCTCCTTGGAATATCCCGCGTTGTATCTTGATTGTGGTGGTTTCTATTGTACCAGTTGGAATGAAGATTCATGTCATGCTGGGTGAAATTTGTATATTTCTAAAACTTGGAGTAACCACGAGTGAGGAACAGAATCATGTGCTTTTATAATCTATATACATAGTATACAGATCCGATTTAGTTTTTTGAACTTTTTTGTATATAGTCAGCTATTCTTTGCAACCTTGGGAAAACTTTCTACGTTCTTTTTGGTGCTCGAGTAAGATATTAATGTCTTTTAAATGTTGGTACATCATTTCGCATATGCATGAGGTGATCATTTTGTAAAGCGTTTGCAAACATGTGATGGGTCTGTATTTGGCAAGATTAGTAAGGTCGTTATTGTCTTTTGGTATCATGTAAGTTGTTTCTACTGTTATGTCTGAGGGTACAAGCTGAATGAAATCATTATAATGGAGTTATATAGGCAATGAGTACTAATAAATTATTTATACCAACAACGACGGATGTTGTCTGATCCTGAAGCTTTCCAGTTATGTAACTATTTTATTATTATTTATTTATTTTATTTTAACCTTATAATTATTATTAATTTTCAAGACGAATACGTTTTTCAAATATTTCAATTAGAAATCCAGGTAGTAGTGCACAACATCTTTGATATAGCTCTTGTTGCACTTTTAAGGCCTGGTCAGGCAACACCTGCGGAGGTACCAGTGTCGCACAAAAAAATATTTTTTGTTCCTTACCACTTCTTTCCCTTGCCAATCATGAATACGTTCCTGTCCCCTACTGGACATGCAACGCAACTCGCACGTTTGGGAGTCCATAGGAGACGGCTTCACTTAACATAAGTTAAACTCGCTTTTCAAACTTTTTCAAAAGCATATCTCTTTTCCTCTTTTTTATTTTTTAGGAATAGGTTATCATGACTTGGGATCACATTGTAACTGATGGTGAGTGATTAAAAATGTCAAAGCGCATCTTATGTAGGGCAACGAGACTTTTGTGAACTGGGCATTATCGTGCTACAACGGAACACCTTTCGTCAATTTTCCCCGTTGCTATTCTTTAATCCTGTCTAAGATTGAGCCGTAGTATTTATCTATTATAGAAATATCTTTTTCTTTAATCTATAAACAACATTCCTTTCCCTAAAAGATTGTTGCTTTGATTTTCCCTACCGATTGTACCATCTTGAATTTTTTGTGTATTTTTATGCCACTGTATAGAATCTTTCTTCTTTATACTCAGGTTCATAATAATAAACCTACACTTCTTCTCCAGTAATACTTTGTTGGAAGACGCCATCCTTGTGTTCTCTCTAAAAGTCCAAAAAGCCAGCCAGCATTCCAGGCGCTGCTGTTAATGCGGCGGCTGAGCATTCTTGACACCAATCTTGCGCTGACTTTAGTGATCCTAAATGTTCGTGTAAAGTTTAAAAAATAGTTTCTCTGTTTTAATAAAATTATCAGTATCAACTAATCATTTTTGCGTTGTTTCTCTTTTAGCAGTGTTTTTTATAAATTTTCAATAACTTTTGGCGTACTCGTTACTATGGAGAGTATCGGCCGCGAGTCTTAAAATGATTTACCACTTTACTTATTAAATAAATTCATATAACCAGGACTAGATTCCCCGAAAAGTAATAAAATATCGTGCAAATGGTCTAATAAGAATTTCATATTTTTACTAATTATGAGTCAGGGGCTCATCGTTACTTCTCTCAACGCATCCATTAAAACACTTATCACACACTCTTATATAAAAATTGCGTATCACCATGTTGTCCATGGTAGACTCCGAAAGTACTTAAATGATCTTCACATTTTATATAATAAATAAATAAAGCCTTTATTCACTGACCAAATAGAGTACAATTACAACTTAAGTATGAAGAATAAAACATTGAATCTACTACTTCTAGTATTGTAACTAAAATAAAATCTACTATTTATTGAGGCACATATTGCAATATTGTGCATTCTTCAGCTACCAGTTTGTTGGTCAGGTTGCCCTCTGACATAGGCCT
>DWHK01001563.1:0-10960 GCA_018247855.1 Graphium androcles
ATAAAGGCTTTTTATACTTTATATATACTTTTTCCTTAACCACTGATTATTGCTGAGCATCTGGGCACTAGCAACCATATAGCATAGGACACTAAATGCTCCATGCTAGCTTGCATCTAATGCTATATCTAATGTGTAAACTCAGCGTTAGTGCCATCTTCTATAGGAAAGTAAGGCGACGGAGGAACAAGTGCAAAAACGTAAATAAAATTTATTCGGATTACGAGACTACACATGAAATGATTGTTTTGTCTAAATACTGCCGTGATTTACTTACCGAAAATCGTGAGTTGGAATACCGCGAGGGAACAATGACTATGTTGTTATTTCTTAGTAAAATGAGGGTAATAGTGGCGGATTATGGACGAATGGACACGTATAAAGTTAATCCGGGGCCAGATCTCTCATCGGTCGTGTGAGTTGTTTGTCCACTCTCCCGGGCAGTACCGAATTAGAATTTTTGCGGTATGGAGGATCATCCGATTCAGACAATAAAATGAGGATGTGTAATGAATGAAAAGGTAATGTGTCCGCTCTTTAGGGTAGGGCTTCTCTTTACAGCCTGCGCCCTGTGCTTGGGCACCGCTGGCACCGCATACGGCACTGCTCCCGGGAAATTGATTCTTCTTCAATAGATCGACCACTTTAACACAATATCTGTCACGAGGATATTTTATAATCGTTTTACAGACTCAATCTTCTACCACAATACGATATTGCTGGTTCGTAGTTTTCTATGCCCCATAGTTTGTGGCTTAATTTACGATCTTCAAAAAGTTACGTTATTGCTGTACAAAAAGATACCGTAATTTTACTTGCTGCTTGTATTTTGAATCCTAAGGCGCATCTATAAGTTTGATAACAGTTAATAAAGGTTAACTATTCGCTTTATAATCCAATGGTGGCGGGGGTATAGGTACATTTATCGAAGTAAAATGTTAGAAAGACCATGGGGAATAGAGTCTAAATGCCAGAACCATATTATCGTTACATGTAGGGTTCGCAAGAAATTAAATCCAGATATTTTTTGTCTATTTCTTTTTGTTAAGTCAATTTATATGCTATTTTAAAACCAGCTTTCTCACAAGTTTTTCGAAATTCGGAGAATTAACTAAGTTTTAATATTCATATTTTAATGGTTGTATCACATTTTATAATGAAGATATGATAAATCAAAATTAACGTATCATCAAAGTTAACTCAGCCACAGTTAGTATTTGAGCGCCTAAAGTAAACGACAGTCAATGCCATCTTTACAACAGTTACAAGTGAGTAATGCTGTTGATGCTGTTTCTATGTTTGACATTTTTCTTACAGCTTCATTAGAGAAAGCCCTACAAAGGATGGACGGTTCTCTAAGATATGTGCAAGTAACACTACGGCAACCGCTTGTCTTTATAATGATTCTCATATAAGCGTGTGTGTCTGTATGTCATTGAACTCCCCCTAATTGGTTGAATTACTAATAAAAAAAGAATAATTCACTACTTGAACTGGATGCCAAAGTTCGGGCAGGACGACATCTACTGTCGACAACATCATGTCCACTGGTTGTTGCCATTGTCATAATTATTGCAAGGACGTCTGAAAGATATCTTTCACGTTGAGAAAATGCCTTTCCACCTCTCGGTGACTAGGGGAAGTTATATTGGATTTAGCACGAAACAAAACCTCTAACTTCTGAGTTTTTTGGCCTATGGTGCGTTTTCGCACATATTCGCTTAAATGCACTGGCCGCCGTAGTAGCAGTTCCAACTTCATTCCCTCCACGGTCAGCTGGAACATCTAGACCATCAGGCCATAGGAATCGGGAGAGCCCTTGCTAAAAAGCATAGGACCTTCCAGTTTCCAGGAGTGCCCTGGTGGAAATAATTTTAAGACTTATCAAAAGCCTTATTTTTTTTGAGTAGGTAAAAAAAAGTGTTAATAACTCTTCAAGTCTTATTATTCGCAGAAAATTGGAACTTTTTTTTAGAGTTAATAAGACTTACTAAGATTTTTGAAAGTTATTTTTTTTTAAATATTATAATAATATTATAATTTTACCAGGGTGGACCTGGTTCCAGTCACACATATTTAGCTTATGGACTGAGCTAACAGCAAAATATCTCTATCCCCACATCCTCGCCACTGCCGAGTCGTAAAGAATAGTGTGCGGTCTACACAATTCTGTTCCCCGCAGTTTACGGTGTCGGCCATAATTTAGATGTTTCCGGCCTTACCTAGTTCTTGGATGGGCCAAGGGACAACGCATGAGCACTAATTCATTGTAATTGTTCGCGGCGACTCCTTTGCACAAATTCCAGGCAGATTCATTGAACTCACCTGGAGCAACATTCTCGGTCAACCGTATCTCACTGACCGACCGAGAACAGTTACTCAGGTTACGAGTAGACCTCCACAGCTACTGAACCTCTCCAACACGACAAAAAAGGAAATTTATTGGAGGGGCTGGAAGGTCAATCTAGCTTAATAATTTTCCAGAAGATAGTGACGTGAGAGATAAGAAATTGAAAGAAAGTATTACTCTTTTATTGACTATGTATTTGTCTTACCTAGAAAATGTTTCCCAAATTTTGATCGCGTGCACGTATGGGCCCTGTTAATACTCATATAAAAAACAGGAAGACTCAACCAATTTCACTTCAGAATCATCAAAATATTTCGTTACGAGAACTCCTCAGAGATAGTAGGATTTGGACGTCAATAAGATACTACTACTACACACATTTTGCCCTGACAATGATAACAGGTATTCTCAATAAATAGGAACAATTAAACATCTTGCTTTAATAACTTTTTTATTTCAATTGTAGCACCTAGTAAATTTGTCTTTGAGATCCTCTCACAAAAATTACTTCAAAAAAGAATGGATAGTTTAGGAACTGACTACGCCTTAAAAAATATTATTGAAACAGGTGTAAGATTTTTGATTTTAAGTCTAAAATGATTCAATCTCTCACACCAATATAAAACTATAAAATTATTAATATATACCGTAAAGTTGTAACACATAATCAACTTAAAAAAACAAATAAAAATTATGATTGCAATTATCACAAAATTTACATTAAATGTTTTGCCAGTTTTCGAAACTATCCATTTTACGACGGAATGAGTAAGTCTATCGCAAGATATCCGCGACTTATTTAAAAATCTACATAATTCGGCAAGAATAAATTAAATGATGAAACAAACGAAAGATCTTATTACTACAATAATACATTTTTCAATACTTATTAGAATACATAAATCAAAATCCATTTCATTTAATATTACATACATAATTCAACTTACCAAAATCTAAATTGGTTTTCCAATTAAGACCAATGAAGTACATCCTATAACATAGTGCCTATGGAAGTTGCAATGTGACAAGATATTTTTCACTAAAATACTTTTAATGAGCATTATCACTTTAATAACACTATGTGTATGTATACATGTATATATCAGAAATAATAAAAAAAAAATAATTCACCTACAAAAGTACAAATACAATTCCATCATTACTATAATTGAAAAAGAGATTACCGGCAGTGATCCATCACTATGAACCGCAGCACAAAACCACTTGATTGTGACATGTTTTTACCAGAATAAAACTCAAAATATATAAAACAGTATGCACATTTGTTTAAATTCAGCAAATTACTTTCAAATGTGTGGTGACCTATTAAAATTATTTTTCATTACAATTGTAGTTACATATGGAAACATAATGGATTTGCAGCACATAAACATTGTAATTCATGAATGGTATATTTGTGGATTAAAAAATATTTACAGGTTAGATCTATATCATAGAACATAATATAAAATACTATTAAGTTACTATGTGATAAAAACATGCACCAAACATGTGGTATTTTATGTTTCATAGACAATGGCTACAATTAACATATATTGGCAGTATGTACTTACAACTAAGTGCAAGCATTAGTCTAAAACAATAAATAAGTGATAACTAGGATATGTTGTTTATGGTCTAATAAAGTTAGAAAAAAGTTAAGTTGGCTCAAGGTATTACAATTAACATTTGTAATTAAAAATGCTAATTTGAGTCTGCCTATTTTAAAACTGACGATGGTATTGTAATTTTATTCGGACCACAAACCTTTTTCGTGATTACCATTGTTATTTAAAGTTAAACTTAGATACCTTATAAGATGAATGTAACAATAGGATTCTATAGTTTATAATATTGGTACATATGTTTTATTTAGTTTAGATTAAGTTAATGAAAAATAACTTGATGAAGCTTACACAACTTACTTTTCTATTTAAACATTTATCAGGATATACAATTCTAAAGTATGTAAGTATCTCAAAATTCTTTTTTAGTCTAAACATTCATAAAAACTACTTATCCATACATTCAGATTCCATTAAATATGTGGTTAATACTGATTGTTGTAAGCACATCAAATATACCATTTTTGGCAGGCAAGAAATAAATAATGACAAGATAATAAAATATTGCAACTAAATTACAAAAATATAACTGGTTAATTATATAAATTACATAATATATCCAAAGAATTTTAGAAATCATTTGGTCTAAATTAAATGCATTTTATTTCGATACATTTTCTAAACATTAACATCACAGATAAACCTGAATAAATAAATTAAAATGCAGAATAAATTATAAATTCTTGTGATATCATTGGCTTTGTATGAAGTAATTTTGCCGTTTCAACTGCCTGTATAATGAAATATACTTTCCAGCAGCTGAAGTTCTAGGAACAACATATTGTTTACAGAATAACTTTGGGTCATGTGCCTTCTCAGATAGCTCTCCACATTCTAATGCTCTTAGAAATGCAAGAACAAAAGTAAAACAGTTATGGCGCTCTTCATTGTATCTCTCTGGCTCCCACAATGAACTTAAGCTAATCTGTAAAATATGAATTGAATGTTAGAAAAGCAAATTAAATTATATTTTCCGGATAAAAAGATCTAACATGTGCCATTATAAATATATAGATGAGATATAGCATTACATACCTTCAAAAGCACACTATCCCAAATTTCATTCCACAACTCGTCAAATTGCTCGAGCATCAGACACTGATCCCAGTCTGAGCTTGTGTCACATCCACTCCATTTCTTTGTTAAAGTGTTAACACCCCGCACACCCTCTTCACTAAACTCAATGACACATCCATGAGAATTAGTTACTCCAATATGCAAATCCTTGGAATTGTAGTAGTCACTGTAATACGAAAACGTTTACCTTAAGCCTTTATCAGTTATAAACGTGACTCAATGTACAGAACAATTATGTGTTTTACATGTTAAGTATGAAACAATAACTACTTACTTGAGAAAATCGCCATGAGTAGGTTTCATTACAATAGCTCTTGGATGTTGAGACGCTTTAACAAAAGGATATGGAACTCTGGAAAATAAATAGGGTGCTTAGCAACAGATTTCATGTTAGTAGTGTTCTTCAATGTGTGACGTAAACCGCTCTTACCTGAATGGTAAAAGCTTGTAGTCATATCTATCCAGTTTTTGTTGACAAACAGGGCATTGTTCCGGAATAATAGTACAAAAAACTTTGTGTTCACAATGGTGGAAACAAAGGATACCCGGATCCATATTTATTTTCAAAATTTACTCACTATTTTCAATGAAACCTTCCTAAAACGAACCATGAAATTAATCGCACGATACCCGAGTAAATACTGGCAAGATAAAATTAAAAGATGTCAGGATACATTACTAAATAAGTTAAAACCTAATAACTAGTACTTACTAACACTACTTTTGTTCTATCTACAACATATATACTCATTGATATAAATGCACTCTGCTGTATTCACAACCACTTTCCTGATTTCGAAGGACTGTTGAAAACGTTCAGAATGTAGCTATACAATGTTAATACATAGAAATATATATAAAATACTTTTAATCCATTTTAAATGAATCAAAGTTTTCTATTACTTTATATCATCAACATATAATAATACCAAAAATATACAAAACATAACATTTTATTTAATAAAAACTACAATAAATTGAATTGATGCGGTGAATAGAACCGTCTTTCAGAACGTGTCTTATATATCCGTCGCATGAACATGACAACTGCCAACATATGATTACATTCAGAAGACAGCTATTGGCTGACAAACAGCAGCTTTGCGATAATTGGCTATTTGATTATTCGTTATGCTGAACATTTAAAAAAAGCGGATTTTTTAAATAATAACTACGAAAGATAATTATTATCTATGTCGCTTATCTACTAAATTCAATGTTACATTTACATAATAATACTAGTAATTAAGAATTGGAAAACAAGTATAAGAAAAGGTCTAAAATAGTCTAAATAACATCAAAATTTATTAAATTACACGTAAACATAGATTCAATTTATGAATAATATGAGAATAAATCATTGCATATTATGCGTTGTCAGTTTACAAATCAGTATATTTCTATCAATTTTATTATAATCGGCACGAAATCGTTAATGTATTGAATATCACACTTAAAAAAAGTACAAATTAAAAAAGTTTAATAAGAAACTATATGCTTTATACATGTGTTATGATTTTAGTGCCTAAGCGAGCTATTACTAATGTATTAAGGACAGAGTTCAATGAATGCTATAATTTGGTCAATAATGAAAGAGTGTCAGTGTGTATTGTATGTTTACGGGTTGCCATGGCTACAATTGAATTGATAAAAATCAAGCTAACCACACCTCGCCTCTGATACCCAGTTTATACTTCGAACGGGCGTTGGGTGTGTGTACTGTGTGGGTTTTATTTGAAAATTCTGCGAAATTTCGAGATTATTGCGACATGGATGACAGTTCAAAATATTATAAAGGTAAATAAATGATAAGTTAATAAATTGTGTATATAATTCAATATATTTAACTTAATAAAAAAATCTTTATTCGCAGGTTTCGATTTGTATTAACGTAACCTCATAAGATGGATATTAATGCAAAATTTTTTTAAAAGGTTTTAAATTGTTTTATAATGGTTGTAAACAGTGAAAACGAATTTCGGGCTCTATTTTGGATACTTATAGCAATACCCGTGGTATCAGCTGGAATAGCTTGCCTAAGTAACCCTTGTCTTCACGGAATTTGCATTGATGATCTCAATAGGTAATAAAACACCTCTCTATTAAACGTAGTTTCTAAGTCGTAATTAATTGAACATGTATATAGTATTAGCTGTTGCTTTCGGTTTTACTTGCAGTTTTAATAGATTTATTAATTAAACGGTAAAATAGGTATTAGTACGATACCCATTCACCTAAAAGCCAGATGTTTTAATTTTCTCGGTTTCTAAGTGAATTATTAATATAAAACACATGTATATCAGATTTGAAGTCTACGCCCATACAACTATGAAAACCGCAACCAGTTTCACTCAATGGTTTTGTGCTATGTGCGTACAAACGTAATCACAGACGGAGAAAGAAATTAAAACAAAAATGTATTTGCTTAGATTGCTGTCATAATGATGGCTTATATTCAAGCCAATGTTTTTTAAATATCTTCAGACATCGGCAAGATACAATTTTATTATATATTATGTATAACTTCCAGCTCTATACATATAAGAGCTGGAAGTTCTCTTTAAATGTTTTTTAGTTTGGTTTTTACAAACAGGAAGAAGGGTTATCTAGAAATGTTAAAGGCTAATTTATGGACATTTAGTGAAAAGTAGTATAATCTTGAAAAATATTGAACAGATTATAATACGGTTCGCGCCAGCAGAAATATAAAAGCGGTATAAAACAGAAGCTGCTCATGCTAGGCCTTGGCGGTGCGAAAATGAATTATAAGAAAAGCAGTAACTTCAAATGTAAATTTAACTTAACACTTTTATAGCACAAACAATTAGTTTTAATAGGTAGAAGAGATTTATAAAATATTGAATACATATTCCTAGATTTCGGTGTTATATATTTATCGTGCAACTACGTAGCTAGGATTTGAATGAGAGGAAGGAATAATATCGTCAATTTATTTGTATTATTGACAAATCTATATATTAAGATATATGAAATTAAACCTATTCTAGTCCTTCTGGCCATTGTATCTAACCGATTTGCTTTGTTCTTTTTAGTGAAAGGTATCGAATAGTAATATATAAAGCATTTAAGATATTGAAACGCGATTTCTCACTGTAGATTTCTTATAGTTTTTATAGCTTGTCAGAGTAAGGTACGCGGTTTGTTTGGGTTCCTGAGAACATTGGTTGGAATGAGATATTTCATTGGAGCTTTTTCAACTTAAATTGATTGAGTCGAAGGGTTAGCTAATTGTAGACAATCTTGCGAAGCAGCATGGTTCCTCAAGTTAGCATTGACAATTTATTTTTATTAATATCAAATCCCACGCGATTGTGTATGTTTGTTGCCAGTATATGTATGTATACCCAACAAATAGTTCAAACTTGAATCATCAAAATTTTAACAGCGAATTGTTTTGTGTTGACCGTGGTTTGACCCGTGTAGGTCCGCACTAAATCCCTGTAATATACAGTGACCGTTTATTGATTTATCAATAAGAAAACGTGAATAAGTCAAAGGATTGGGCAGCGAATGGAAAAATTACGTTAAAAACGACAGCTAGTAATTAATTTTCATAATTCGCTTTAGGCTATAAAGTCTCATGTGGCATTAAAACAATCAGGAGGTTGGATTTATTTTTTATATAAGCCAATGGTATAGGTTAGTTTGATAGTTAGCACTATCCGTGTTATAAGCAATATTCTTTTATAACTATTTGAACATGTTGCCAAGTTTCCCAGCGCTCTATTTATAGTTAGTACAATCCTCATAATCATGTTTATTTATTAAAAAACAGCAGTTAGTAAAAATAAACGTTTCTGATATTATAAATTAACACTTTAAGGTGTAAAATCGAGTATATTTTAATACCTACGGATTAAGGGACGCGTTGTCAATCCAACGCAAAGTACGGAACACTTTGTAACTGTGTAAGTGAAGTGAAATTGGATAGGTGTTTCTAGTATGGGATTATCCTATAATCCAATACGATATTCGATTTATTTGCTTTAACTAACTAATAGTTACCAGTTTCGGCTACGGTTACCGCAGTAATTACGATATTCACTTATAAATATTCCTTTAGTATAACGGCTTAAACATAAAAGAGTTTGGACAAATATTTAACACATTGAACAACTATTTTTAAAGTTCTGTCCTAAATATTGCTTCGACACCTAATTTCGGTCGCAGCCAATGTACAAAATATATACAATATACACGCATAGTCCTACATATTAATACAATAAACTCGTTACAATTATAAGACTTATATTATGCCATATGATTTTTAAGTATATTTTGTGTTTCATAATGTTGAACTAACTCGGATAAATAGGTTTCACAGTATTTATTTTATTAGCAAAAGATGACGAACGAGCAGAGGGTTAACTTGACGTTAAGCGATCCTGTCGCTCGTGGACACAGCATTGGAACAGCACGGTTGCGTGTGCGTAGTCAGCCTAGGGAATTGGATGGAACAGGTTTTTGAGCAGGATGGGCCAGAAAATATTAAGGAAAAAGGGAAAAGGAGTAGGAAAAGAAGAAGGTAGGAATGGCCATCCGGCAACCGCAAAAGGCATACATACTTCATTTTATGTCGACTTTTTGTGAAGGGCGGAGGTATTTTCACGAGCAAGCAGCCAAGTTCAGCAAAAACTCTATAAAGGATGTTACACTCTACCACCTCTATCAGTATTAACGCGGTCTAGATACACAATTGTATATTTACGGTCTTCACATGTCTTCTATTTTCAAAATGCTATTTAAAATTCTATCCCATCAATATTATATAGTACTAGCTATTGCCTGCGGTTTCACGCGCATAATATTGATTTTAGGTTTTAATTTTTTTATACGGAACCCAAATTCTATTTAAAAAATTCTAGCCTATTTTACTCCTTATTACATCAGCTATCTGTCAGTAAAAGTCCCGTCAAAATTGGTCCAGCCGTTCCAGAGATTAGCTGGAACAAAAAGACAGACAAACAAAAATTGTAAAAAATGTTATTTTGGTATATGTACCGTATATACATTTATATGCATGTAGTAAAAATCGGTTATTTCATTATTACAAACAGACACACCAATTTTATTTATATGTGTGTAAATTTAATACAAGTGTATATTTTTCTATTTCCAGCACATATATGTGCTATTGCATAGATGGGTACACGGGTGTACAATGCCAGACGAACTGGGACGAGTGTTGGTCGGATCCATGTCAGAACGGAGGCACTTGTATCGACGGTATAGCGTCTTACAACTGTTCTTGTCCCGATGGATTTATTGGTGAGTGATTTACTCAAATAAAAAAACCGGGCAAGTGCGAGTCGGACTCGCGCACTGAGGGTTCTGTACCAAACCACATAAAACAAACAATTTACAGTTATTGCTTCTTGCAACATATCATGATTCTACATCAACGGAAAGTACTCCATAGGTTTTCCTTTTGAGAATTTTTGGGAAATGCGATATAAACGGCTGTATCTTTTGATCGCACAGACTTAGAGAGTTGTTGTTTCATTTTTCAAAGATTTTTCATAGCCTCAAGGGTCCGCAGACTTCAGTATTTGGTATTAATTACAATTATATACCTCTACGCGTGCTTGAGAAAAATGGTCTTGAGGGACAGACAGACAGATGGACAACGAAGTGATCTTATAAGGGCTCCTTTTTTCTCATAGAAAACCAGAAACCAGGACCATTCGTCATATTATACCAAAAACAAAAACATCTATTGCGAAGAGAAGCTATATGTATTTAGCACCGAAAGTATACAATATTCTAAATAAAGATATATATACTAGAGAAGTGTCGAACTACAAAATTAAGAGTATCCTAAGTAATTGGCTAAAAAACTATAGTTATGAAGATTGCGAGAAGCTAATATCACCCTGTTGACATACTA
>DWHK01001564.1:0-10960 GCA_018247855.1 Graphium androcles
CTGGCAACACACACGCAACTATTCAGATGTTGTGTGTGTCCATGGGCGATGGAATCACTTAACATCAGGTGAACCGTCTGCTCGCTTGCCAAAATTTCCTATAAAAAAAAAATTACACGCTACACGCAACCGGAGAGGTATACCTATGCAGGTTTGCCTGCGCAGGTATCATAGATAACCCCTAATCCATAATTGGGGGTAATCTTTGGCAGGTACAGAGGTAGACCTCTCCGGTGACCGTAGTGTGTATGGCCGCTTAAAAAATTAGCAGACAGATAGATGGTTTACTAGTTGTCAAATGAATACCGGCCAAGTGCGAGTCAGATTCGTAAACTTAAAGTTCCGTACTATCGTATAATATAAAACTAAATAGTTAGTGGCCCCTTTGAACTTTTTTATTTCATTTTAATTTTATTATTTGTTGCTATAGCAGCAATAGAAATACACATTCTGAGAACTAAGATTTCTCATCGAGAAAAAAAACCGAAAAAATAACGTTTCTGTTAGGGGAGCCTCCTTTAATTTTTAATTATTTTTATTATTTGTTAGTAAGAAATACACATTCTGCGAAAATTTTTAAGAGTTTAAATATTATCATAAGATACAGTCCACTGTCAGACAGACGGACGGACAACGAAGCATTAGTAATAAGGTCCCGTTGGTTAACCTTCGGGTACGGAACCCTAAAGAGCGCCGCTCATGGACAAGTTATGTAGTGCTGTACCGTCAAACTTAAAATCTATTTCATATTGCTGCAGGATCGTACTAACTCTATTGAGCGGATCGATTAATACAAAAGCACAAACTTAATTTAGGATTTTGTTGCCTACTACCCGAAAATGGGATGTAAACATTCGTCGTATTTTTTTAGTATATGTGTTTATTCGTTTTTGTACGTGTTCTTTTCAACCACAACGTTTACGTGTTACGTTTATGCAACGATTGGCATTTGAGCACCGTAGCAGCTAAGTAAGAACCATCACCGATAATTCACTAACATTTGATCGAAAAGCGGAAAAACAAACACAATCTCTCACGCTAATCTCATACATTTTTTCCGTGGGGAATAAATCCCGTAAAATATTGCAAAGCGATGTCCCGAACCATATCTATGTCCTAATCTATAGAGCTGGTTTCATAATGTCCTGATTTATGATTCACTGGCTTTGGCCGCGCAAATATAGAGCTGTCAAATATTTTTGTTCATAACCCGATATGCGAGACGACCTTCTAGTAGTTATTTCTCTATTCTTCCAAAGCAGAACCTCCTTTCTACGCTCTTTTGTGTATCCCTGAGACTGTGAATAATAACTTAATGATTATCGATTAAGCAGAATGTCGCTTTCACATTTACAATATTTGAACGAGCGAGTGAATAGAGCGAGGATTACAATTACAGTTGGGGCGAAAACGCATTTTATGTGTATATGTATGTTCCGCGATAACTCTAGAACCAGTACTCCAATTTAAATGAATTTGAATTGCATATAGGTAATGTTATTACAATTTTTAGTTCGTTGGACATCAAATTTGGTCCAGCAGTTTAAAAGATATTGAAATAAATGTACAATAAAATTACCGCGAGTCCAAGCTCCTAAGTCTACAGCGTTCATAGTCACTTAATATTATCGTAAATAATATAAATCAATACTTCCCTGGTAACTTTCTACACAGTCTTTAGAATAGTAAAAACCCTATCCGGATCCAACCAGTAGTTTTTGAGATAACGACGAACAAACATTGTCAAACTTTGAGCCCCATTTTTACAGGTCGGTTAAAGACAAACAAACTCCATTACAATATAATACAGGTACTGCGTATACAATATATCATGGCTGCCTATTAGAGAGGCAGTGAGTACACATTCCATGCGAAGTGAATACATTATTTAGAAAGGCAAACAGCGTTGCGAGATGTGTCCAATGATTTACGACATTTAGCAGTAATTGTAATGCTGTGTACAAGCTGCGCAATACAGCCGCCGTATAATGTCCTTAAATAATTCACTAGTGATAAACAGTTGTCGATATTAAATCAAATATATATGGTGGACTTGGTCATAAAAAATCGAAGGTGTCTGAGCGAAATTCGCTTGGCAAATAATAAATGCCATGTATAATTTTTTTGTAACCAATTCCTCTAAAGATCAATTTCTATTGAAATAAATAGAGAAAAACGTAGACGGTAGAAAATATCTTGCATACAACTCCTGCCCTTCACAAAAGTCAGCATAAAATTAAGTATTTGTAACTTTTTGGCTTGCCGGATGGCCATTCCTACCCTTGCTTGTTTGCATTACCACTCAAAGGGGAAAGCCCTTTAAATCCTTAATATGGTCCCGACCCATCTATACAATTTCCCAGACCGACAACATACACGCGACTCTCTGGATGCTGTGACCATGGGCGACGGGATCCCATAACATAGGATTTAACCGTCTGTTCGCTAACATTTATCTATTTAAAAATACTTTCAAAAGAATTGCTCTTATCTTGTTGAGTGAGCTTCGCCATAATTACAGAGGCACTCACGCAATTCTCTGGTAGACCGCCACGTGCCACCACGTTGGTTCAACTATCGACTGAGGCACTATGGGACAGACTCAAATCGGGGATTCAATAAGGAATTTATTCCTCCCTTAAAGACCAATATCATTGCTTCTTCGGTAAAGGCTACTTCGAGTGATGTCAAATTAAGCTTCACACTTTACAGTTGACGTGTAACAAGGAAGGTGCTGCCAAATGATATGATACGCGCTTCTTTCACCGGCTGCTTTGCATCCAAAGCGTTCGGCAGAGAACATAACATATCTTCATATCTACACAAACACGTTACGCGTTCGCAATTATTATAGTGTCGTTATAGAATCGTTGAACCCGGTTGGCGCCTCCTCGGGCCACGGCAGGCACCTCAAAGGAAATTGACATCTATTCTCCAAGCAAAAAAGGTCAAGGTAAACGCACTGTGTGATTGTTAATAACAATCTGTTTCTTCTGGAATCGGGCTATGACACAAAATAAGGGAAATTTACATCTATTGTTCAGGTAATAGAGGTGAAGGAAACTGCACTTTTTTGGTATATAGAAACAAAAAGTGCCAGGAAACTGTGATTCAGCGGAGAGGTCGCTTGCTCGTTCGATTGGATATAATTGAACATTGTTTTTTAAACAATGTTGCCTTACCTTCGATCTGTATTTGACACGGTAGTAAAGTAGTTATTTCCATTACTGTTTGATACAGTCCATAACGTTATAGAATATAGAAGATTAAAAATAAATGTTACTGAAGAAGGCTACTGAGTAAAGCTATTCCCAACGTACTTGCTAATTATATTTTGAAAGTCTTAAATGAGCAACACAGCTTTTACTACGAATAATCGAATAAGAGTTAAAAATTTGGCAAAAGATAAAATATATACGTATATAATATTTAGGTGAATGCAAAATCAATTGCAACGCAGTTAGTGTTATTAAAAATTACATAATAAAAATATTTATGTGTGTGGTTGCAGAATAAAAATATAAAAATGATCTAAGAAAAGTTGTAAGTATTGTTCTGATAATTACTTATTCACCAGATATTATAGATAAGAATATGGCTTGAGCTACAATATACTACATTCTAAGTATATTATACTTTATACACATATATGCCTCCTTACGGGCTTTATATACAAATTCTACATACGTAACAATCACACAGATAAATGGTACGCATGGGAGTCAAACCTACGATCCGCAACACACAAACCAACGGCTTAGCAACTGCACTACCAAATAATTGTATTAATCTTTATAGACGAATTTTTACACTCCCCACTAACGAACTTTTTAAAATATTATTTAGCCCCCTATATTACAATTGAGTGACTAACCATCAACCCCATTACCCTCTCCTCTCATCACCCGATTTTTATTAATAATACTTATATTGTATTTGCTATTACACTTACACTCGGTCACATTGAAAACACATAATGTACATTTAACTTCAAATAAAGATTGTGCCAATAGCTTTGGGCATCACTTTCAGATATCTCAGTTAAGGGCTACGTTTACATTGAAATCTTCTTCCATAGACGCTATTAATATACTAAGAATATAAAATATTATTGTGATCATCAGCTTAAGTTTTAGTACGTAACTACAAGTGATGTTATAAAATTATTTAAAAATATAAATATTGAAATACTGGTGACTTAGGGGGTATGTGAGTTTAATTAGTGAATGCAATTAGCATTATTTTTAAAAAAATGTATAGATCAAGGATCTTTTTTTTTCTTTATCAAGATAGTAGCCCTATTCAAAAGTGGCGACAAAAGTGATCCCGGCAACAATAGGCCTATTTCCATGCTGTCATCTTTAAATAAAATGTTTGAAAGCTAGTATTAAATTAACTAATAACACATTTTAGCATGAATAATTTTTTTCACAGTAAACACTATAGATTCACTAAACACAGATCAACAACAGATGCGGGAATTTCGCTTCTAAAACATATTTTAACGCATGGGAAAATCTCAAAATGCAAACGGTATTTTTTGTGATCTATCGAAGGCCTATTTGACTGTTTAGAATCTGAAACATTTCTTCTTAAGCTATATCATTATGGTATTGCTTACGCTTGACCCCATTGCCTCTTATCTTAACGACCTCAAAAAGTTGTATAAATAATATCAATTCCTCTGGATCTCTTTAGAGAATAGGTGTTCCGCAGGGACTTATTTTGGACTTATTCCTTTTTTTAGTTTATATCAATTATCTCTTTATATCTTCAAAGAGATGTAATGCCGATAAAATAGACAAATCATGAACTCGGCCGTATGTTAAGAGAGAAATAGAACGAAGCTTGAAATCAAATCTCAAATCAAAAGACATATAATCTATATAAGGTTACCTGGTCAACGTGCAATCTCTTTCAATGTTTCACCGATTCTCATACCATTAACCTTTGGATATAGCGGATCGTCAGCTCTTCATTATTACATTTCCTAACCAGTAACAGCGTATTAGCTGGAACAACAACGTACGATTCAGTTGCGAAATATGAATCGATTATGTACTATTTACCCCATTTCTTGGGTGCATTAGAGAAACAACGGTCTATACTTCAAGAATTTTCTACTTATTTGGAAAAATATTTTAGCTGGTACATGAAATTGGCGTAAATTTAAAGTATATATCTTGACATTTGAAGAAAGAAAATGATTGCACTATCACAGATTTTATGTGTCCATGGGTAGAGTTTTATTAATATCATATAAACCTATTGGTAACTATTTTATTCTTGCTAAATTAGTTTAACATAAAAGAAATAAAAACTGTTGACTTACGTTATTATACAGTGGTGGATTGAAACTTCGTGGCCTCACATATATGTAGGTCATGCCTATACTTTTATTTTTCTAATTTTATATTGATATTTTTTTTCTAGAGTGTAAAAGTTTGTTTCAGCAGCATTTAAGGCTTTTATGATACGGCAAGTAGTAAAGTAGTAACACCAAGCTTAGCTTTTTAAGAATGCTAAATTAAAAGTTTAAAAAAACCAACATTGAAAGTTGAATCACTTTTGCTATTGGTCGATGATCGAAAAACGACATAAAGAGAATCCATTCTTCGTATACTATCAGTTAGAGAGAGATTCCAGAATTGAAACGTGGACGAGAGAGCATCGAATAACACCCTTGTTCTTACTGAACTGGTTGGGAAGGAAATTGCAAACACCATTTCAATCTCGTATAAGCAAATACAGACCATTATGGTTAATGAAAATGTATTTTCTAAGGTATCCGCTTAGTCGGTTTCCAGATTACTTTCAGTAAAGCAAAAACAAGTTCGACTCACGAAATTTAACAACTGTTTGGACCATATTCCAGGTCGATCCTCAAGAGAGATGATCGAATATCAAGATTATCATAGACTTGTAACTCTTATTGTAACCAGGATTCACCATTATACTTCATAATAAAAACAACAAGTCAAGCAAGGAATTGAATATAGTGACTCCGAAGGAAGCAAAGACAATTTTGTTGGCTGGTAATTTAATGGCAACCGTTACTTAGAATGCTAAAGTCGTCATTATTTACGTGGCGATTATTTTATAACTATTAAACACCCGCTCTGTCATTTTAAGAAACCCAGCAAAGATGACATATTTTAATTTAATATTACTTTAGTTTTCATGCTCATAAATGATTCTCAAACGGGTAAGTCTGCGAAGAGTTGAGTGTGCGTTGCCAGCCTTGGAAATTAGATGAAACAGGTTAAAGGATAGGATAGGTTAGGATTATATTAAGGATTTTGTGGGGAAAGAAGTGGGAAAAGAAGAGGGTAGTAAAAGGAGAGGTAGGAATAGCCATCCGACAAGCCTAAGAGTCATGCATACTTTATTTTAATGATTGGTTGGCGCAGTGGCTAAAACGTTAGCTGTATGGAGGATGTTATGCTCAATCTTAGGATATGTCCACGTTACCTAAGGACTGGCGGCATGTCACCCAGCGCACGGAGCGGGTGTGCGGGCGGCAGCGGGGGCGCGGGCGGAGGGCGCCTGCCGCACGCGCAGCCCTCGCCACCCTCGCGTCGCCCTCCACCCTGGAGGGTACCAACATATTTTATTTATTTTACTTCATTAGAACACACAGACACAGAACAGCAAACAGTACAATAAAGTGAACACGAGCATCGAAGTAGATACTGCCAGCCAAAAATATGTGTACACAACATGCTACGTTATAAACGTGACCAGATATCACCAGGTGACCATGAATGCTGTAAGGGTTCAATACGTCGGGTGATATAATTTAAAAATAGACCGCGGTAAAACCCGTAAAGTTGTTTAATTTAAAATGTCGAATATTCGCGTAAGTCTCAGAAATGTTATAGTAAATTCTATGTTATGATTAGAAAATGTAAAAAAAAATTGATTTTAAAACAAACGTGAAAAATTAAAACACTGCTATGAAATAAATTTATGAAACAAACAAAAGTTATAACAAATATGTATTACGTGCCTCTAATACTTCGTTTGAAGGCACTCAGCATGAAACATATATGTCTATTTTTTCGATTATAAGGTTAGTTTTATACAATAGAAAGATAAGTTCATTATAACTAATACATTGTATAAACCTAAGGACTTAGTTACCGATAGCAAAAAAACACAAATCTTTAAAAAAGGATGATATGCAAAGTAAGAACTAAAATACGATCCAATGATGTTAATCCATTTTGAGCTGACTCCTTCAGCTCTTGAATACTTAGCTCTGCTACCTTGATATTAAAAGCTTCTAATAAAAAAACTGCAACATGAGTGCAGACCAGCAAATTGCTAAAGAAACAATAAAAAAGGGTCTTTAGATTTTTAAAAACAATTTACATATACATGATTGTAATACATAGTTTATCATACAACAGTGACTTATTCTCAAAAAATACTATTAGCTCCTTTATTTGTACGTATTTAATAATTCACGTAATAATAATTTGAACATTTTAATAAGATGTTAAAAAGTTTGTCCTATCCGAACTAGTTTATGATTTAGATTTGAGCCAATTATCTAACTGACCTCTTTACGTGCTAGTCTCTATCGTAACAATCGCTAAACCATTAACGTGCATTGTTAAGATATTGTGAACGGACAGACTAACATTTGATAACTGCTCAGATTAAGAGAGATGCCCTCTAAAGGCATGACATTAAGGCCAGCGGCGGGTTGCCAAAAATTCCGAACACAAACGATCAATGCAAGGTTTATCGTGATGAAGAGAATTTATAAACGTTCAATATAAAACTATAAAAGTTTTATAATGACCTTTCTAACTATAGTATAGGCAGAGATCGTGGTAATTTTTTGGGTTCCGTACCTCTAAAGGAAAAAAGGAATCCTTATAAGGCCCTTTTTCTCAGGAACACGTAGAGGTATGAATTTGAAATTAATAGCATTTACTGTGAATAAATCAATGTCGCAATTGCCATACATTCGCAAAGGGACTCAAAACCTATAGAGTTCCCTTCCCATTGCCCTAGAATCATAAAATTTGGTGAGAAGCCATATCTTGTAGCACAAGTATAGGAAAAAATCCGAATACTGTAAATTTATTGTTTTATGTGGTGGTACGGAATCGTCAGTGCGCGGGTCCGAATCGCATTTTCCGGGTTCTTTATCTATGTCTAAAACATACATTCATTACGATCCAAATCTAATTGGGTATATCATTGGGCTTACCCTTGTAGGTAAAATCTTCCGTATTATCTTCAGTTCGTATTCTGTTCTTTTTTAAAGAGTGTTAACTTAATTATATACAATAAATATGTTTTAATTTTTATGTACGTTTTTCATGATTTGTTAACTTCTTTTTCAATTATTTTGTTTTCAACATCAACACGCTTAGTTCTTTAAGTCAATTCGATGGTTTATTACCGTTTTAACTGAGATTTGCACAATTGTTCAAATCTTGAGAATTGCACAACTAATCAATTCAGGATTATTTATATGAGCACCTTCACAAAGGAACTAATAACCTAAATGCCGTTATAAAATGGTTTTAAAAGTACCCACCGCACGTGACGCACACTAAATTATATTAACTAGAAATAAGCGACGTTTGCTTAATGATTATCTAATATTTGCAAAGATAATTGTGCATGCTGTTTCGATTAATGATGCTAAGAAATGTAAACATATCTGTAGTTTAAATACCAGTTTCTTAGTAGAATGGCCTTAAATTCTAGGACGATAAAAATATATTTAACATTATATTTTTTCTTAACTTTAGCTTCAAGACACTTTTATTCTAAACCTCCATTCATTAAGGATCCCGATTAAGTGGTTCGTTCCAATTACTGAGTTAGCCAGTTTCTATTTAACCAATCGCATGAACTGAGTTGTTAAAATATAATAGATTAAATTGAGTTAGGAGAACTCCCTTATGAGTAATCAAGAATGATTATTTATTTGCGTCTATAGAGTTAATTTAATAAAAATAAAAAAATAAGACGCAGTCCCAATTCATATGGAGATTTTTAAGCTTGATATCGTAATTTTTTTTTGCACCGCGGTTATATAGTCTATGAGGCATTTGCTCAAAACTTTACACCTAGGTTTATCAATCTGGTTGTCGACTTCATCAGTAAAAAATTAAGATCTACATATGCCAAGTTCTGAAATTATTTATAAGAAAGACAATCCTGAAATTATTTATAAGAACGTAGACCAATAGGTCTATAAATTCTAAACACAATTTCATTTTCTGTTTTTGCCTCCTACGGTAATGCTTGCTATTTAAAAATATGGCTTTTAAAGGAGGCAGATGAAATTGGACCTAACTAATTCGTTACAGATGTGAACGTTACTCTCATGATATTAGGCATTTTTATAATGGAATAAAAAAAAATATTTTTAAATTCGATAATTTCCTATTATCCTTTTATGTTTTATCTAATTTATATAAAATCCACTAATAAATAGCGCAAACCGAGCAACGCCAAGCAAAAAATCTTGATGCTGTAATAAACTCATTTTGAAATTAAATAATTTAAAGAAACATCCAACTGCTTCTAATAAGAGACTAAGGCGATTAAACAGGTAAAATAATCTGGTCAGTTTGTTATATTAGTAAACAATAATTAAATATTTTATAATACTCATTCACTGTTCAGATATTTAGTATAATAAAGAGTAGTGTAAGTAACTACCGATAGTACTAACACAATACAACTTACTGGCAACCGCTTGGTTTACATTCCTATTTGAAAAATATATTTACGCTTTTCTCCTTTAAATTGGTACTTGATAACATATTTTAGTTGTAGCTCTAGTTAGATTAACAACTACCTTTATTTATATCAACTATTATTAGTCATTAAAATGAATTTATCATCAAATCGATTGCATATCGACATTTAGTTCCTGGCAACAAAGTCATGTATGTAAATTCATCTGACATTTAATGTTCTTACGTCAACCGTGAACATTTTCAATTCACAATCAACATTTCAGATATTCTCTATTGAGTCTGTGTACAATAGTTATCAAATTGAATATTTACCATTCGTGGAATACGATGAGATATCAACTTTAACATTATTTATATACATAATTTATTATAGGAACATGAAAAATAATTAAGTAAGTCTCGAATTACTTTAACTTGTTTGATAATCGTTAATGGTTCTTGAAGCATATTGTGTTTTATCACATTTTCTTACATTCATGTGAAAAAATATATACCAATGCATGAAAATCGGGCGTGTTATCCTGAGAAACTACTTTACAATAAAGTTCATTAATTCTTCTCTCACATTATAGAACAACAAAATATTAAATAATAAAATTTTCATTTACGTAACGCCAGGACCAAAGGTCTAAGAAGTTTCGCCCTCCTACTTTGAACAGTCGAATTATTTACACAAAGCAAATAACTTTATGATCTATTGTTGAACCTCAATATTTGACTTGGGTAGCTTTTAGTGGTTAACTTACTAATCATTTTTTATTTGGCTAATTGACTTATCATGTGTGTTTATAACATGCAAGTTATTATTATTATTTTGTATGGTTCTATTATTCTAAATATTTGATTTCTTGGTTAAAACTAGCCAATAAGGTTAAATAAATCATGAATTGTTTGTCTATTTATTAACAGCGACGAATTTATACTTTTGCTAGACATGGTTTTATTAGTCTTCAGCGAAAGAGTGTTTTAAAATTAATGAACTGTTTAAACAGCCTGTTTCAGGAAATCTCTGATATTCCAGCGAGGTATATTAGAGGTATTAATCCTGAAAAAAATAAAAATACATAAAGATATCTAACAAAAGGAAGCACGTACGAGGTAAGAAAAATTATATTTTAATTAATTTTAAGATTCATCAATTTTTTTTTTCCGTCGCCCATAGACATACACAACATCCGAAGAGTTGCGTATGCGTTGCCAGCCCTGGAAATTAGAGAGAACAGGTT
>DWHK01001565.1:0-10958 GCA_018247855.1 Graphium androcles
TTGCTGTTAAAGGTTCAAAAAAAGTACATTGTATCAAAATAAAGTATGATTTATTTGATTGTAATATTTTGCTCAAAAACATATTTTTCATCACTTTTAGCAATTTTTAACAAACAATCATCACTTATAAATATTTGTACAGCGTCTTTAGTCTATATTTAAGTTCATTACAAAATGACTTCTACGTTGCATTTAAAAATGAGCGTTTAAATAGTGACCACAAGATTTGTTGATAATATTTGTCAATTATCTAATATCATCGGAAAATTGTTATAGTTAATGCTTTTTTGTATATTTTATAAGAAATGAATCCAAGAAAAATTTAATCATGCGAAATAAAGTGTTTTTGTGTACTTTATTTTTCTCATAGAGTATAATTACTCAAAATAAAGTATGGGTGGTAGAGCCGTGATAGCTCAGCGTCCGGGCGCTCGCCATTACTTCTGTATACTCGAGTCGAAACTGAGTTCACACCCCGGTGCTGGCACTAATAAAATTGTTAATTTCTTAACTGTAATTTTAAGTGCCGATTTAACACGTGCTCGGCGGTGAAGGAAAACATCGTAAGGAAACCTGCATATCTAATATATGAAGTTCGCCAATCCACACTAGGGCTGCGTGGTGGACTATGCCCTATACCCTCTGTCCAAAGGAGGCCTTTGCCCAATAGTGGGATTTGAAAATAGGCTGTTACTATACTTTTACAGGTGGCAACCCTATGAGTGAGGTACTTTTGACACGCGTTTTATGTGTGATCTGTATGAGCAGATTGAACGCTCCTTTTCCGTATATGTTGTGTTACTTTATCATTGCTTAACGTAGTAAAGATGTTGTGTGGTGACATCACTAGAGGTTTACATTGGGTACTTTTAAATAAATTAATACTTCTGGGTCTTAAGATATTGACATCTTACACCAAAAAGAGATTGTGTGCAACGATAGTTGACGACAGCTGGTGCATTTTGTGCGGGGCTCAGAATTTATTTATACCTGTTTGCAGGTCTGATAAGAAGGTAAACCTTTGTTTACGGCTAGAAGTAGGTCCAAGTTTTCCTCGGCATACTAAAAAGTCAAAATGTTGCTATAGTAAAAGATAGTAGTATTGTATACATGAGTAGATGTAGAGCGCAGGTGATCGTGTGTGAACCGTGAGCACGGGTGTGAACAGTTCTGTAGTTCAAAATCACTTTTAACTAGTATCAAATTACCGATTAACATCACAAACAGTAATATAAAGAAAGATAACGGTTACGATTTAATAATTTAACACTTCTTAAGGGGCGATAGTGCAAGTAATAAATAAATACATTACAAATGTTTACTCTAAGGATACGCTCCACTGCTTTTGCTCGACACATCGTAATACAAGCGATATCAGCACTCTATGTTATTATGTATACTCTAAGACCGAGTCATTAAGTTAAAGGACTGTCTACAATTATTTTTTCTTTCCCACCACAATAGCCGTTTTTTTGGATATAAGATATACCCTACGTTCTTTTCTTTACCTCTGATAACGTGCATATACTCTGTTTTTTAAGATATTGAATTTATGACATTAACATATTATTGGCGCAACGCATGCGTATCCGCACATTACTAGAAGAAAAACACCACGCATTTCCAAAAATTAAATGGCGAGTGAGACTCGTCATCTGTAACGTTGGTTATTCGTATCGATGACGAGTCTCACTCGTCAAATGTACCTAAAGGGTATTAGTACAGGCCTAAGCCAGTAGAATCTAGTATAGTTATAACATGTACTTATTTGAAGTAAAAGGCTATGAAATATGGATGAGGATGGAGATGCTATTAATTGCTTTTAATATAATATTATTGATGGGAAAAGTTACTCTAATGTGTTATTTCAGTTTATTTGCTACTAGTAGCTTGCCCCGACTTTGCACGGGCAAAACTTTTCCTGTGAATTTTCCAATTATTTTTTCATCCAAACCTCGTCTTGTTAATTAGTCTTTATCTCACTATATGTGCGTAAATACATTTAGGCAACTGATTTTTATTATTATAGATGTTAACGCACGTTATTTTCCAAATCTTACTTGGTTATTTTGGAAAAGTAACAAACGTACATATGTACATACATACATATTATATAGTAGTAGATTGCTCTTCAGTATCAATAAACATGTGTTTTGATTGGAAAATTATTATTGCATCTTCTGGCAATTATTGAAGCTTAATATTAATCATTTCCCTAATAGAAATCATTTTAATTGTCTGAATAATATAATCTTAATAATAATAGACAACGATACTTGAGCAAAATACATCTTCGATCTATCAGCAATATAACCATATTACGCTGCAAGTGCGTTTACAAAGCCCTTTTACCGGTTGTCCAAACATAACAGCGCTTGATGAATATGGATGGGCCCTTAAAGATTGCTCGTGGGCGCTCGATTATGATATAACAATAACATATGTATGTATGTACATGCTGTTAGCGGATAGGAAGCAAAGATTATATCTAGATGGGACTTTTAATGAGGATTTTTTATTGGATTCTGTTTATTTCTTTCTACCTTTTGAAAACATTTGAAAGTATGTAGTTTTGTTATACACAAAACATGAAAAATACTTTCATTACCTACTTTTCTACAATACGTATATTTTCTTTACCCTTTAAGAGTTCCTTAACTACAAATTATTAGTTTGAACTTTGAACCATTCTATGTGGAAGTTGATGATGTTGGTGTTTTTAGGTTTATATAATAAGGTATTAAAAATATAATATAATTTAGATTTAATCACATTTAATAATTATTATTGATTTCTGATAAACAGGATCAAATAGGTTTAGAGCGGGCGCATGACTGTTAGTTTTATATATACTTATATAAATATGTCCTTTTATCGATAGTAAGCAATATTGTCGTAGTAAATACCGCTTCTATAATTTGAATGGTATATGGCAGGGATCCGAACAAATTATGACATGCGCGTGGGCGGCGGTGGCAGTATGCAACTGGACCTGTCATAATGTTTCAGGTAGGCGACGATTCTCTTTATGCGGCCACCATTATGTTGTAAATAGACGCTTTCTACACGAGGCGTCGTTTTATGAATTTTAAGTTATATGGGTAGCATAGTTACGAATATGTTGTTGTTACTTTTTTTTTCTCTTTTATCACTCCTTTCCACTTCAAAACCTTAATATGTTCCCGACCCATCCTACCTCCAACCTGTTCTATCTAATTTTTCAGTCTGACAACGCGCACGCGATTTCCGGATGTTATGTGTGTGTATGAGTGATGGGATCGCTTAACATCAAGTGAACCGTCTGTTCGTTTCTCATCCTTTCCATAAAAAAAGTTTATGCTGGCACAGGGTAAGCGGACATAGCAGTAGTTTAGATTACCTAAAATCTAATTAGTAGTGAGCTGGGTTGCCTTAAAATGCTTTATTAATGCTGTTTTCAGATGCTTTTTTTACCGAGTGAAATTACCTTAAATCTCGTTCATATGTTTGTGACATACCGTACAAGATTATCATGATCATGATGTCTTTTAAACTTGGCTCGAATACAATCGTACTGAAAAATCTAGTCTCCTGGTTTGAACCGAATAGCTAGTATATATAACAAATAATGTGAAAAAAGGCCCAAAAATGTAAAAAAAGGGTTGGCCCTTTTGCTTGGGCTTTTTTTTTGTTACTTTTTTTTTCAAAAAGCACTTTAGTTGAATGTTTGTTGGCAGCGAATTGTTGGATAACGGAAACTTTTATCCAAAGACAAAATAAATATAATGATGGTACCATCCCTTTTCTTCCAGGGTTCAGAAGTTTATTTAGGGATCCGCTCAGACAATGTCGCGTGTAAAAGTTTACACTCAGTTAACCGTGTTATGTCATACCTTTTAAGCGATACAGAATGACAACATCCGGCTCAGTGCTTTAGAGTGAATCAGTCGATGGCAATTTCAATTTCTCAAACACGGTGAATTGCGAAAATGGTACCGATTTGAGCCAAGCGACAATATTGATACGCATCAAAGTGAATTTCACTAGAGAAAGTCTATGGATATTCCAATGAGAGTTGTCGCCGGGAACTAGCGTTTGCCGCAGATTTCCTTGCCGGGTTTGGCTATGTTAATATTTTGTAAATAGTGAACACGAACGGTGTACTCTCTCTCGGTTGTTTCGGTGGTCGGAGCTCGGTTGTTTACCAAGTTTTTGGGGATAAGCGAGAAAATCGGGGAATTAGTTGTTTTCCGTAGAGTTTAAATGACAACTGTTTAGAACCGACACGTGAATCTTTTGTATTTAGTGTGATATTTAAAATCAATAGTTCGTTCATAAATTTTTCACAAAAATAGAATATACTTTGTTGAATAAACCAGTTTTACTTCAGCGTCTCCATTAATGGAACAGAGAATGCACGTGTGTCTGCGCATACACTTGTACACTATAAAGAAAGGTCGGTAAGCGAGTAAATGGTTCACTTGATATTAAGTAAACCCGACGCCCAGGGACATGGACACAACGTTCGAAGAGTTGCGTGTACGTTGCTAGCTTGGGAAATTGGATAGAACAGGGTATTAGGCACCCTACCCATCAGGTTATGAAATATTAAGGAAGGAGAGTAAAGGAGTTGTCAAAGAAGAGGGTAGAAATTGCCATCCGACAACACTAAAAGCCATGCGTACTTTATTTTATGCCGGTTTTTTATGAAGAGTGGTGGTACTTCCCCAGGCGAGCGGCCTTATATATAAATGCAGCAAGATCAGACAAAGATGTTATGCTCTACCGCCTAAAAACCTCCCGTACATTTAGTTGATCTTCGAGTAGGTTAGCCGCCGTGACTGAAATTCGGTCAAGAGGACATTCTTCGAGAAGCCTAAAAGTATTTGCGGCTAAATTGCTTATGTGACAATGTTTTATGTGTATTATTTTCATAAGGCATACTTATATAAGACTACAACATAAATTAAATTATTTCAAGATCCAATCGTTTTTATTTTAAAACATAATATTACATAACGTAACAGTGGGCTTAAATTTGGACCGCACCTTGTCACAGTTAATGCTATCGGTCACGGTTATCAGCCGTGACGTAATTTTTTAAGAAGGATACCGCCTCATAAAAATGTAGATCATTTTCAACCGACTTAAAAAAAGGAGAGGGTTTTGGTTCAGTTCGGCTGTATGTTATTTTTTTGATTGTTACCTCAGAACTACTTCATTTGTAAAATGTTTATGAAATTCTTTTTTATTTAAACAGACATACTATGGTGCTATTGATTGCTTTCCATTAAAATCGGTCAGCTTAGTTATTGCTGACAAATAATCGTAAAACTCCATATTGGTATTGCCTATAGACATTCTCGACATCCGACAGCCAGAGTAGATCTTAGACGTTTTAAAATCGACACAAAAACGTTGTTTAGTTTTAAGTGTGGTTCATTCCCAACAAGGTTCTTAACTGCAATTTGCGAAATGACCATTCGAACTTTTCTGTAATCCGTTCCCTGAACTATATTTTATAGGTGTTAGACCGTAACATCTTACATACAGCTCTTGCTCTAACATCTTCTATGGACGTGGCCGCTCGGGAAAGTACCACCATCCTTCACAAAAGTCAGCACAAAATAAAGTATGCATGACTTTTTGGGTTGCCAGATGGCCATTCCTACCCTCTTCTTTTCCCACTTCTTTCCCCTCCGAATCCTTAAACATAGTAAGTTACTGACCCATCCTACAAATCCACACCAAATAAGCCTATTCTATCCAATTACCTAGTCTGGCAACATACACGCTACTCTTCGGATATTGTGAGTGTCCGAGGGCGACGGAATCACTTAACATCAGGTGAACCGTCTGCTAGCTCGTCAACCTTTGTCTGTAAAAAAAAAATGTGGTAAAAAAGCTTATAATAAATTTTTTCAGGAATACCGCTCTTTTTGATCAGGGACAGTCAGTCTTTGTTAACACCGATCTGCAGGAATGCACGCACCACAAATAACGCAATCGCCTTGCCATAAGGTTAAAAACGTCTATGACGTTCCGTAATTACGGACATACCCGTTCTTAATAAAACAGTGGTCCATTCCGTTGTTCAGCGGAAATAAAGCAGCTATTCCATCGTAATCATCAGACGCGAAGGCGACAACAATTTGATATTTTATGTATGTATCTAAAGCCAACAAGCCAACAAGAGTCTAGGATATGTTAAGCCTTCTAGGGCCATCAACAGTACTCGATTGCGATAGTGTCGCGGACCTTTATACGATTGGGTGTCGGTTAGCCTACTCATCAGTCGAAATCCAAAGTTTTTCTAAGGTAAAACAATAACATCTTAACAGCTCCTTGCACTGCACGTGTCGACTGCTTATCCAGTCGAGGTACCACCGTATCGAACTGGCATAATATAAAAGAACTTGGACTTTTGCTGTTCGTTCAGTGACCGTGCTTGCTCAAACCTATCTTTTATAGGTTTGGCGCAGTTTTAATAGTTTGAAAGTTATTTCCTTGGGGAGGCGCTGATGTCAATAGGCATTCGTTATCACTTGAGGTCTTTCATAGAAATTTATAAATAAATTCTCCTATACGTCGGACTATAGTCAACAACGAAAGCTGTGTGTGGTTCGACTACTTTTTACATGTTTGTCAAATAATTTAGTGATGTGCAGTTGTGTTGTGTAAACAATCTATTTGTTTGATCACCTTTGGCTATGTCCGAGAGAAATTTGTTCGTGTTTGCCAGTGACGTATCACTTAAGGCTCGTCTAAACGATTGTCTTTATCTATACTAATATTATAAAGCTGAAGAGATTGTTTGTTTGGTTGAACGCGCTAATCATTAGGACTTCTGGTTTGAATTGGAATATTTTTTAGTGTTGGAAAGTAGGAAAGGAAGGAATGTAAGGCTCTAGGCTATATAACATCACCCTACAACCAATAGTAGGGGGGCATCAATTAAAAATATTGCCAAATTTTTGTGACAATTTTGTGACATCTCTCTTATGTGACGAAGACGAAGTTGCGCGGGTCTGCTAGTTCACGTATAAAATGAAATCGTGTAAAATGAATGATTGCCAAGCTTATATCCCTTGCTGACATTACTTACATTATATTTTGTTTGTGCACTTCTGTTTGTAGTAGGTAGGTCGGTCCTAAACCCTTTATCGACTTATCTATGGTCTCACAGGTCTATAGCGATATTTTAAGTGGAATGTCGAGATCACCTCGATAGTGCTGCCCCAGGCAATGGAATTAGTCCTAATGTTCACTTTCACGCCACCTGCGTGTATTGTTTGAAGATAACCATTGGTACGTAGATTACTTCGACTTTCCATACAAAAACTTCTATAACCTTCGCTCTTTGGATTCGTTCATCTTAGTCTTTTCGTTTTATTCTCCTGTGGATTTAATAATATGTATGTCAACGTGAAAAAATCTTTCAGTATATTACTATTTATTATTATTGTCATGGTTTTTTATAGGAAAGGTTGGCAAGCGAACAGACGGTGCACCTGATGTTAAGTGATTCCGTCGCCCTTGAACATACACAAAATCTGAAGAGTTGCATGTGCGTTGCCAGCCTTGGAAATTTGATAAAACAGGTTAAAGGGTAGGATGGGATAGGATTATATTAAGGATTTGATGGAGAAAGGAGTGGAAAAGAAAAGGGTAGGAATGGCCATCCGGCAACCCCAACAGCCATGCATAATTTATTTTATGCTGGGTCTGTGAAGGGTGGTAGTACCTCCCTGGGCGAGCGTGGTCGTAGAAGCAGCAAAAGCTGTATGAAGGATGTTATGCTCTCTAATGCCATAGAGATAAATATTGAGTAATTAACCAGCTACAAAAATATGTTTTCTTTCTTCGAAATTTCTCTACTACAGTAGTAAAGATAATTTCGCTGAGTGCGGATTTACCCGCAGCCAAATGGCGGGGCAGTGGTTTTACCCCGGTCAAGCGGCCTTATAAGTGCAGCGAGTATTTGCACAGTGTATAATAACATGAAGTAGTATTCCGCAATATATTTAATAGATTCATATTACCGATAAATTACATGATGTAACCTCTTTACCGAAAACAACGAACTACCCTATGGGCTCGCCCAGTCGATACTGAATGAAAAAGAGAAAACGTTTAACCGCCACACGTGTGCTCCAATGTTATAACTATTGGACACAAACAAATTGCGTGTTTACAAACCGCGATACAAATATAACAAGCAACGCTTTTTATATTGGTATCGCTCGCAACAAAAACAGTCACTGAAACATTTGCTAATACCTGCATTTGCTTTTAAATATTTGTGTTACTTTTGCGTTTGAAAAGCGAATTGCTATTAAACGCGTTTAAAGGTAATGCACGCTAAGCCTTATACGGTACAAGATAAGCAGTTTGTTACTGAAAATACTTTAAAATCTGTTCTTAGTTGGAAGATGACTGCAGACGGGCCTGCCATACCCTAACACGAATGGGAGTAATACCCTTTTGGAAAATGAGCTGGCAACTGACATCCACCTGGAGATTAATTCTTGCTAATATTAATAGGCTATGTAAAACTGTTGCCGTAGTGGCATATTATGATTATTGTAAAGAATTTCATTAATGACATGAGTCTAATATAAACTCAATATACATGATTAAGAAAAATGACGAAGGTCGTGGCGGTTGGAAAAATAGCTATTGCAGATTAGGTGTGCTACGAGTTTTATGTCGACTCATGTAAATATCGTAACTATGACGTAAACTAGCTATACACTATAAGTATAAAAGACTGTGTAAACCGGCCGCTCCTTCTACTAAATGTAGCAGAAAACATTATAATCATTTGTAATTAGTTCAAATGTAAATAGTAATTTTAAATTGTTAATAGTACAAAAAATCATCTCTTTAACAACGATTTAAAAATACTATTTTTAAATTATGTAACAGGTCCAAATTTGTTCCTTCATAATATTTAAAGTATGCCTTGCACTTAAACTTAACCAATACTAATTAAAGGATTTTAATTTGCAGTTACCGGCCGTTTTGCTACCGTTAGACACGTTTAAAAAATATTTTATATTTATTATTTATAATTTTACGTGCGCCTTTATCCCAGGATCAGATGATGTCAGAGACTAATTGCACCATCTGTCTATTTGACATTTAAATCAAAGCAAAAAGAACATCTCCATTGTATCCTACATAAGGTCAAACTAAGATTTTATACTAAAATACATAAAATTTTTGCTTGTATTATTTTGTTATAAATTATCAATGAATAATAAATTATTATTTTGCTGAACTTGTTTCAAAGTGACTACTTTTGTCTGAAAAGGGATGAGATATTTTGATACAATCAATGATACAATCAAAATATCTTATTCCTTTTAGAAATAATAAAAATGCAGAGACAAGATCTGTTAATATTGATACTGATAACTGATATTCATTTTATTATATTCATATCACATATTTGACAAAAACATCGGTACAATTCCCTCTCGGATGATGCTCGAAACATTATAAACTATAAACTATGATCTTACGATATCTTTGTGTTCGTCATGCTTTACTCAGGTTATTGATTACTTCATCCTAGCTTTGAAAGTAATGTTTGCCAATAGATAAATTTTAATGGGGCTCATAGATAACTGGTCTGTAATAATGATATCTCTGCGAATATTATCCCAACTATTCCATTATGTTATACCAATATTTTATGAACACAATTACGTGTAATGAGTGCGTTAGCTATATTATTGGAGACAATTTTGAGAGTCAAGGGTTTTATTACGGTAAAAAATACCTACGTATGTAACCAATCTAATTTACGCATACACCTCAGATCCAAAGAAATCCAACATCATTATTTTTCAGGCTGTGGACGAACCATGTTTACTTCAAATTTATAAAATACATTCCGATGAAATTTACGAAATTTAAATAAACCAACACAATACTTTAGATTGCGTAGATTAAATCAATAATAAATATAATCTTGACTGTAGCCCGGATTAAAAGACATGGCATCGCCGATTGACCCGTGACCATGAAAACTAAAAAGGATACTTAACACTGTGAATTAAAATCAAAATTAACTTTAATTTTTATTATTTAATGAATATTCAATCAAATACTTTATAAGGATTTTAAAAATAAATCTCTTCATCAAATAACACTATACAAAATTTGTCAAAATAATCAGAACTCAAATTTGTAAGTATCAAGGAACCTGCCAGCGGTAAATTTCAGAATGTTTTCTTTTAGACACTTTCATACAATTTATGTGAACTTGAGATTCCTAATGGGCAGATATTACAATCGCAGCGATGGTTAAAAACCAACGTGAAAATTTTAGTATATTTTGTATTACTTGAGGGTGAATTATTATATATGTATGTACCAAATTAAAATATTTATCATTAGAAAATCAGAGACTTAAAGAAATTATTTATATCCTACTGATAACAAAGTAAACGACAAACGAGTACATTAAAACATTATAATTATAAAAAGAAAACAGTGAAAGCTAAAGCTAGGAATTGTTTTTACAGATAAGTTTGGAGCAAATGATTCACCTGATGTTGAATGAAGTCGTCGCCTATGGATGCTTCACAACATCGAAGAGTTGCAACCTGAGAGATCGGATAGAAAAGGTTTTTGAATAGAAGGAGTTAGGAAAATAAATGGGATTCAGAAGGGAAAGGAGTGAAAACAGAAGAGGATAGGAGCGGATTCATGGCAAGGCTGAGGCACGAATCAAGTAATTAATAAATGGTTTTAAAAAAAAATAATTTTATTTTATTTAGTTAACCCAATATACAATGTTTATCGAGTCGAGACTAAAGAATGATTTTAAATTAAATTATGAAAACTAAGGTAACAAATATTAGGTATTAACACGAACAAACAATATTATTAAATTACAAAGGCTATGCCGAACAATCTCATATTTATTTCTACTTATTACAATGAAATGGTGGATCAACAACTTATTT
>DWHK01001566.1:0-10957 GCA_018247855.1 Graphium androcles
TAAATAGTGCCAAATATAGCAGTGAAAGTGTTAGTGATATCATAATAACTAAGGACATAAGCATATAGACAGTAAGTGCCTTTGTAATAATAATTGTATCAATAACTATATACGTAATTGTCAAGTGTAAGATTTTTAATAAAGTTTATATTTCTAAACGAAATCATCCGGATACAAATAAATCTTCTCCAGCTGATTTCTCTCTTAGGAAGAAAGGAGTTAAGGGTGGTCACCCTATTGATATTAGCTTTAAGCTTAAATAAGTTGTTGATCCACCATTTCATTTTAATAAGTAGAAATAAATATGAGATTCTGCGGCATAGCCTTTGTAATTCGATAATATTGTTTGTTCATGTTAATACCTAATATTTGTTACCTTATTTTTCATAATTTAATTTAAAATCATTCTGTCTTTAGTTTCGACTCTTAACATTATAAATTGGTTTAACTAAATAAAATAAAATAATTTTTCTGTAAAACCATTTATCAATTACTTGACTCGTACTTCATTTGCTAGATTATTTCGAATATCCTATTGCGTTAAGTATATTATTTTTTAAATGTGAATTCCATTAACATCCATAAAAAAAGAATTAACTTGAAGCAGAGAATTATGAATATAAATAAGTCAACAAGTCGGTAATTTTTACGGCTATATTAGGCATGTATTTAAATAAATGACCTTCATTGCAAGGCTCTGATAAACTCCTTAAATAACATAGTTAAACGAGATTCTTAAAGCCTTATTCTCAAAAGGAGGATGGAGGCTGGAGCACCCAAGTGCCGGCCTAAGAACGGCAGAGGCCATACGTCACATGGTTGTTTCGGGAGGTACTTGCAGCGCATAGCGGGGATGGAGTCCACACCGGTGTGCCACCACTGTGACGTACCGAGGAGATGACCGGTCACGTGTTGGAGGAGTGTCCAGTCTGGTTGGAGCAGCGCCGAGAGCCGGTGGCTATTGTGGGGCACGATCTCTCGCTTCCCGCTGTAATACGCGCTATGACGGACAGTAAGAGGTCGTGGGGTGCCATCCTTGCATTCTGCGACGACGTGATCACCCAGAAGGAAGCCGCGGAGAGAGAAAGGGAGGCAACTGCCACCCTGGAAATCTTGCAGGCGGAGACGTGGGCGCAGGAGGCTGGCCTACGCGCGCAACCTTCCCCCCTGATAGCGGGCCCGGGGCGGTAGATGTGGGATAACCACCGCTCCGTGGAAGAATCGTGAAGGATGCTGTGCTAGCACGAGCATCCTCATCAGCACCAAGAGGAGGCCTGATAAGGCAGGTCGCTCCGGGGTCGCGGAAGATTGCGTCTTCGTGTTCCCGTGTTCCCGGCTGATGCGACGGAGAAGGCGCAACGCGGGTTTTTTAGTGGGTACCCTGGTCCCGTTGACCAGGACTCCCACATACCCCTGCTGTCCTACCCACAAAGCTGTGGGGGATCCATAAAGGATTTTTCCCACGTGAAAAAAAAGGGACAATGCGGGTTTATCACCCGATTGCCTGAAAATAAAGCTGATCCATGCGTCAAATGGGTATGTAAAAAGTCGGTCATGCGCCTGATCTCTCTCCGGTCGTGTCGGATATCCGTCCCATCGGACTATGAGAGTAAAGAAACAGATATTGCACCTGTGCCTGCGAGTTGCACTAGTGCGCTTTAATATACATATGTTGCCCAGTTGGCTGATTTCTGAGCAGATTAGCCGCCGTGGCCGAAATTCGGTAAGAAAAATTTTATTGATTTATTTTTCACAGCTATGCCAACGTTTTGGTTAAAAATAAACTTTATAATTTTTCAATAAGCTTTGACGTTTCGAAAGCACTGTTCGTTCCAGAAAATCTTGCGTATCAGAAAACTTTGTCTAAAGTACGAGGCGGTGGCCTGCCAATCGGCAATGTATCGAGATATTAAGTTCTATCGCGATATAGTTTAGATCTGGTTTCAGCAACCTTTTTTATCAGCTGTTTTTGGCGGACCAAAAATCACACTTCTTAATAGTATTTAAAATTGTACTCATATATATATGTAATATAAATAAACGCTCGGCGGGCCGCAAAAAATTATCAAGCTGGCCGCATGCGGCCCGCGGGCTGCAGGTTGCTCGCCCTTGGTTTAGATAGGTGAGACATGCTTGATAAAAATCTACACTATTTCTTGCAATGGAACTTCATGTATATAGTATAGCAAGTAATATTTTAAAATAGAAACCAGTACGTATAATGAAAAGAGTAAAGAGTTAAAAATGCTTTATCATCAAACCCAGATATCTAAGACCACGGTACTTATAACGCCAAGTCAAATGTTTGTATCATATTGCAATGTCATCATGCATCTGAGACAATTTAATACTACTACATATTCTAAACCGTTAGCTTGAAAATTTTCAAGCTGCCGGTATGCCGGATTAACAAATACCAGGACGTAAAATTCTCCCCGTGAACATGAACGCTGTATTGAAAGTATTAGAAACGTCCATCCATAAAATTTAAAAATAAACCGCGATAAAATCTGTAAGAGTGTAGTTTAATTTAAAATGTAACAACAAATTTCTGTTAAGTCGAACACCGCAAGCGGTCGGCACCGCAGCGGGTCCAAACACAGAGTGAATATAATAACAGCTTGTAAGCCAAATAAACCTGTATAGAGTTTGTGTAACGTACGAGCTGTATGAAAAATTGAAAAGATTTATTAGCGTCGGGAAGCCTATCAATGGCGTGACTGTATTTTTTCACACTCAACCGGGCGGGCTTCATTAGCCGCGCGGAGAACTGGCCACCCGGATAATAGGGATTAAACGTCCAAGTTATTAACCGGCTCGCGGGCGCAAATGAGGACCGGGAACGGCGTTTATGGGGCAAACGCTGAAACTATCGACGGAGATTACTCTCCTATGCGCTCAAAACTTTTTAACCATCAATTATTTGGATGTAAAAGTATGTGTGAGTGAAGTACAAATACCTAAATCATGGTAGGCAAACAAAAAATATGGAGAAAATATTTATTCATCTCTAGATCTAGATCTTGAAAACTGTTTAAAGTATTGGTATAACACTTCGACCATTCCGAATAGATTGTATTGATTTAGACTTAATGTTGTATTAATCTAAACAATAAGCATTAGGTTATAAAAAAATAGTTATTTTAACGTTGAAATCTTAGTTCAATCAATCCCTTTAGTTATTCCTATGAACAAATTACTATTATCTGGTCAGTTATATAAACAAACAAGTTATGCCGAAACGTCTATAAGAAATTCAACGTCTAATTGTAAACCTTCTATTTTAAAGTTAAATTCCATATAACAGATCCTTTTTAAAATTTAGTACGTTAAACAACACACAAGAAAGCATGAAAGCTTCTTGAATCCGCATTAATCCGCATTGCAACACGCAAGGGTAGACTACTCGAAGATTGAAAGCTGCAACGACCCACGTACAGTATCGAGTGTAACCGAATTAGCCGGGGCCGGATCGCGGCCGGGCATCGGAAGTATCGCCGGCACCCGGATATTGAGCGCCCGGGGCGATGCAAATTAACCGGAGCGATAATAACGCCCGTTGCAACCGCTTACCCGGCTCTTTCCGACGCACAATACACGTACAAAGCTAGCGTTTACCTCCATGTTTATCGTTTCGGATTCCCTTTGTTGAGAGGTTGCATCATTTTGCACCCGATTGGTTCCGTTTTGTGGTGAATTTTCTCTGTTTTATGGAGAAGAAGGCAAACTATTCACAGTTTGATTATTTAGGTTTTCCCACGTGAAGAAGCATTTTACATGCCACAACCTTAAACTTAGAATGGCCATTCCTTCCACCCAATTCTTTTCCTACTCCTTGCCTTACTCCCCTACTCCAATCCTTAATATTTTCTTATCCCTTCTATCCTAAGCTGGCAACACGCTTGCGGCGAGGGACCATCACACCAGGTGAAACTTCTTGCCAACTTTTATTGATAAAAAAATGATACCTGATCACCTTCACTCTGCTTCATCAAATGACTAACAAGAGCGTTGCCAAAAGCAGTAGGAAAGGAAGGTGGTAATAAAGGCAGTTGGATGGCAACATTCTGTGGCTTGGGCAGCAGCATATAACCCCCTATAAATACCGCATGTGGAACATTTTGTATATATTTGTAGATACAATGTGCGGAAGTGAGCAAATGCAATGTGATTGGCTTAAGAATTTATTTGGTTTAATTTTATAGATTTTAAGAACACATCAGAGCAACAGATGCAAAAAAAACGAAAAGGTAGGTTCAAATTCGTCGGTTTTTGATCGTATCTGTGCTTCTGCACAGATACGTACTACGTTACTCGTCCTGTGCGGTATCTATTGGGGGTTATCTGTAGGCAGTAGCTATTTAGAATGTATCTCATACAATTTAAGAACCTGGAGTATTGTTTATTTTGACGCCTGTTTTCTCCGTTTGTTGCTTCGGCATTTTGCACTGAATAGTTGAGCTTCCAGCCATTTTCAGGCCAGACGAAATTTAAAGAATCCTAATTCCTTACGCTTTCGTTTTTGATCTTGGCCATTATACTTCTTTAGACGAATTACAACATGAATCAAAAAATATATCTAAATTATTGTTATAATATATTGTATAATACAACGAAACAATAGTGTATTTTCAAACGCTTATAATGATATAAATACGAATAAGAGTGAAATGTAGAGATTGTAAATTATATTATATACTAAGGTTGTTTATTAAAAAAATGTATATGTAAATATTATTCATTTATTCAGCTGACTATATAATTGTCACTTTCAGTAAGAATAGAAAGAGTATAGTTATAACTTTAACATGATTTTAAATACTGTATAAACTCTTAATATAACAAAACAGTAGAGAGGATTTACATTACATGTATAATATAACTGGGATGGCTCGTATCATATCCTGAAAATAAAGGAAATACAGAAACCAAAAAAAACGGGTAAAAATTGAACGTTTGAAATCAACCATTAAAAAAATAAAGCAAACGAAACCAATGCAAAAGCGTTAGTGTATAATTGACGGAGCGAGTGAAACGTGTGAGGTATACAATTACAGTTGAGGCGGGAACACATTATATGTATGTATGTTCCGGGATAACCCTTGAACCAGTGCTTTGATGACATTTAGAATATATATAGGCAACATTAGTCAGTTTTTGAGTTCGCTGGGCATCAAAATCAGTTCTGTAGTTTAAGAGGTCTCCATGCATCGGATGGGCATGTAAAAAGTCTGTCCTGCGCCTGATCTCTCTCCAGTCGTGTCGGATACCCGTCCCATCGGACTATGAGAGTAAAGGAACAGAGAGTGCACCTGTGTCTGCGCACTATAATATCTCCTGCGCAGTTGGCTGATCTCTCAGTAGATTGGTCGCCGTGGCCGAAATTCGGTCAGGAGGTAACTTATATTTAGTTTAAGAGATATTCAAATAAATGTAAAATAAAATAACCACGAAGTCCAAGTTCGCGGCGAACTCCTAGTTTAAAACTATAGGAACTATAAATCAGCCATTCGCAATACCCAAACCAGGCCACTGCCATAATTCCGAATGAAAAGTTATTAGTTGATTTCCCGTCGCAATTCGGAGATAACAAGGCTTCGGAGCAGGCTGGCAATGACGTCCGTGATTGATATGTGCCAACCGCGGTCTGCTCGATGCCGTTTCGGAACAGCGCTCGTGATTTAGATGATATCGGTTGTTTCATCGCCAGAAATGTTGAGGAACTTCACGACTGATTCAGAAGTGATTAAAAATTTCGATGCATCGATAAATAGGGAATAGAATTAACCGGCAATGTTTCATAAGTCTTACTAATATTCTTTATAAATAATGCGAGCGAAACGAATGAGGTTTTTACAATTGGAGTTAGGGTAAAAACACGTTTTATTGAAGCAGTGGTTCGAGAGTTATCTCACTCTCGAACCACTGCTTCAATTTAAATGAATTTTGAAATATATGTAGGTGTTTTAAGTTACAGTACAATTTTTAAGTTCTTTGAGTATCAAAATGGGTTAAGTAGTTTATAAGATATTTAAATAAATGTTCCAAGTTCGCGCCGGTTTCTAGTATTTTCACTGCTTCCTATATAGGATTTACAACTGAACTGAACTGAACTGGTAGTGGGTTCGAATCATTCAGGGCGACAATGAGGGAGTAAACTTTATCGGGAACCTATGTTCCCGTTTTCGTAAGGAGACCATCAGACCACTCATCGGCCACATCTTATTGTAGTAATGATAGCTATTTCTGTCGTTAAATAAATAAAAAAAGTATTTATATCTTTCCATTTCATGTGTAAAGTAATCAAGAAACATTCTGTTAAAATTCAAAACCATTTTCGACCGAATGAGCGAAGAGAGTGAGGTTACGATTAGAATTAGGGCGTAAACACATTTTATGTATGTATGTATTTATGTATGTTCCGTGATAACTCTCGAACCAGAGCTCCAATTTAAATGAAATTTGAAATATATGTAGATAATAATAGTACAATTTTTAAGATAGTTGAGCATCAAAATCGGTTTTTATATCTTCTAGTCTATTCATAAAACAGCAGCAATTTGCATATCGTGCGTTGCCAACATGTCGAACAAGTCGCGCCTATCAAACACGCTGCGACCGCGACAAGAACTGAAATGTTATTACAGGTATCAATCACTTGTGACGCGGCGTGTCTAATGGTGTTGCCACGTCGCACGAGCCATCCGTCAAGTAAGGCGGGACGTTGTTTTTGAACGCATTCCGGCCACCCGCTAGATCTGGGAATGTGGAGCAAATTAAATGTGGGACACGGATTACCAACCTCACACATAGATATAACGACATCCTTTTTTGTTTTGAAATCGCCCATTCGTTCTTTGTATCCCTTTTATTGTTTTTTTTATATAAATACCGTATCGTTGGGAGAAGTCAAGAATAATAATATTCAAACACTGTTTTTTTATTTATTTTTTATATGCCTACGATGTTTAGTTCATTTATTTTTTATTTCTTTGGCCGTGTATCTTTATCTTTATTTCATTTAAAATTTTGATTTTATTGATTGCAATGTATTAACAGTTATGGTCACAAAATAAACTAGGATATCTGACGGCTAAAAATCATAGTTAACCCGGTAAACATCAGTTGTCATATAAGTGTCTTTGACTTAATAGTGTTCAGGTGGGATTTCATTTTAAATATTAAGGCCCTTCGAGCTTTTGGTAGCACCATTTTTGTTCTTAAAAATAAAGTGTTTATTGTTCTACATGCTAAATCGTTCTTAGAAGCGACCAATGTTGTAAGAATATTTTAGATTTGTCAAGTTTTCACAATACTTATTCTTAAGATCAAATTAAATGTGCACAAACTACAAACTGCAGTTTTTTTGGAGCACACCCAATAGGCGTATATACCTTATTATGGGTTACAAAAGTTCGGCCATAACAAATTCTGTCAGCTCCGCTAGTATTTAATATAATTCTAAAAAAAAATCAACATTTTTATTACACTTACATTATGTAAAATATAATTTAGTAACATTTCTGAGACTTACGCGAATATTGGACATTATAAATTAAACAACTCTACGGATTTTTTCGCGGTTTATTTTTAAATTTTATAACCCGACGTTTCCAATCCTTTACAGCATTCATGGTCACGGGTAGGACTAAGGTGTTTGACGTCCTGATGTCACTTGTTCATCCGGCCTACCTTCAGCTTTGAATTTTTTTTTTGGTCCGATCCACGCATATACTACTGATTGTGTCTTGAAGTCTCCGTAAAGTTGTTTAATTTATATAATCTAGTATTAAAAGGAAAAGGTCAAATCAAAAATTTCTTTTAACAATGCAAATTATACGTAAACTTTTTTTCAAATATTTATATTATCCAATAAAAGAACCGTGGAGAAGTCAGAAAAATTTGTTATCTGTTATTTCTGTGAACACGGTTTTAAGAAAAAAGGAAAATCAAGTTTATTTGATTTTTGTTATTGCTGGGCAAAGTTTCTTACGGGAAGCGATATCGATGACAGTATTATACGTCTAATTTCTGAAGGAATGCGAGCCATTTAATCAAAGGGAATCTTATTCAGAATTCAATAAAGGAAGGCCCACGACCGATACGGCCAGCCGGGTATTATTAGTTGTTTATTAATTTTCATCTTTAGTAAGGTCCACAATATTATCTGCATTGTTTGGATGACATGCAATAGATAATTAAAATTTAGTCAAAAAATGAGATTAAACATTAAATACACAACAATATTTTGACACAAAATTACAAAAACCGACATCAAACGCCTTAGTTGAGTACTTTCGTTACATATTTTTCCGTTATTTTGATTTCAAAAAGAAACTGCTTAACCGATTTTTATGAAAATTTTATTGGACCACTCTTAGGATCCCTCCTTTTCAACAAAAAAAAAAGAATTACCAAAATCAGTTAAACGACAAAGAAACCAGCGAACACACATAAAAAATAAGAAACGGTCGAATTGAGAAACCTCCTCCTTTTTTTGAATTAATTTTAAAACAACGATGTGCATAACAAAAAATTGGTTGTCTGTAATTTTAGTTTACGGACGATGATTTTAGGTGATAACGTCATAAGAAAACCGAACGCTTAGACCAATTGTGCCTCTCTATCGCTTGTTTCGCGCTCTCGCTTGCACAGGCGCGACGTGACACTTTTTCGTACGTGCAGCCGGCGTTCATCGATTTATAAGACGTTATCATGTCAAAAAATAACATTTATGATTAAAAAACGCCGAATTTGTAAAGTTTGTATGAAATTATTTAGGAGATATATTAAAATATTTAGGCAGAACTTATGTTATAAACTCCAAAAGGTAAAATATAAGTAATGAATTTTGGGCTGGTAGACAGCACGACCTTCACACGGATAACTATGGGTAGGTAAACAAAAAAAATATGCGTTATCCGTTAAAAATAATTACAAAATGTCTATAAGTATCTTTCATATTACAATTTTCGCTGATAATCTAACAATTGAAGATCATATCATATCGTATAAATAAACCAGGTCATTCGTTGACGCATTTTATCCTTTCAGATAGATTCTACGAGTATGTCTAGAGTTTGTGTTTTTAACACAAGTTTCACATAATTTTATAGTTAAATGCTTACCCATGCGCAAAGTTACTACCCGGTTGCTATTTGGAAACGCGTAGTTTGCACTCAAATAGCACGTATACGTTGTATTACAAGCTTTCGATGTTGCCGCGACGAAACTATTTCAATTCAACAGCTAAATCGCATTACACAATGCAAGTATCGCGCCTCCGCCTGGAGTCTGCAAATAATTAAGTTGGCGATGAAATATTCCCGAGCGGGGAACCGGGACCGGGGGCTGCAACTTTGCCGATATCCCAGCTGATTCTTGGCGAAACTTCGAGTCGGTTACAAAAGTGCACCTAATGGGATCCCCACTACTTTCCTCTCCTTCCCCGGTGGAGTTTTAATGTTTTTATTCAAACACTTGCAAACTTCGAATTGAATAACAACTGCGCAGTTGTTGTAATTTAAACATATCGCAGTTTCCTGAGCCGATTTCGCGAAAGTATTAAGAGTTTTAAACACTCTTAAGAGTTAAACAAACAACGTGAAATACTATTCCGCAACGCGCCGTTTTAAACGTTACCTCTTTTCGGAGAAAAAGGCAAACGTTTTAAATGCAATCCATTGTTCTGGCGAAATTGTACACAATATTCTTGTAAGACGTTTATATTTTTATTCACATACTAGCAGACCCGCGCAACTTCATCTGCGACATATAAGAGAGATGTCACAAAATTAATAAATTTTCTCCGTTTTTGCGACATTTTTCATTAATACTCCGCTTCTATTATTTGTAGCGTGATGTTATATAGCCCAGAGCCTTCCTCGGTGAATGGCCTTTTCGGCACTAAAATATATTTCCAATTCGAACCAGAAGGTCCAGAGATTAGCCCGTTCAACCACACAAACTCTTCAGCTTTATAATATTAGTATAGATTAATTGTTTTCGTAGCCCTGTAATGTAGATATAGACATGCTTTACAAGTTGAATGTTGTCGGTTTGAATCCCGCGTGTACATGCGACAAACCCCCCCCCCTACTGTCATTTGCCTTACCGCTTCCAATTTGATTTAAAAGCGTTGGACAGTTAAAAAATAATCCGCCCTGTACCGACGAAAACAAATCGTGCTCAATAAGTCGCCAGTACTGTTGGCAGATTAAACAACTCGTGCTTGATAAGTCCCCGTTGTACCGTCGGCAGATTACACCGCTGAGTGGGCGCCTTATCTCGCCGATAACAATTACAAAGAACAAATTGGACCTCCGACTGATCGCTGATAGGCTGTGACGTGGCATTTTCTTTCCGTGCAAATGCTGAGCGCGAAAGGAAATGTCGATGGTACGTTTTATTTTTTCGCTTTTCGCATCTCGGTCGGTCTCCGCAAATGAAACTGGCTCCCATTGGCGAATACAAGTGCGAGTCGAGAGTACTAAATTGGTTCCGTACACTCATATTAGTTCTGTTATCCACCGTAGCTTGATTATTTTCGGGTAAGGACTCGGCTGTAAGACCTGAGGACCGCAAGTATCTTAGCCAACTGTTTAAAGTGACAATCGACATAAATCGTTACCGCCTTGAAGAAATATTGCAGTGGCATTTCTCTAATGAGGCCGATTTTTCCTAACCCATTAGACGCAAAGATTCGAAATTTGATTAACAATAAACGTACCGAGACCTATTTGTACCGCAACTGGTCAAATAATCGGATTTTAGAAGATGACTTTATTTTGCCTGATTGAATGGAGAAATATCGATTTAAGGTAATAATTAGAAATAACTGTAATTAATTGTGTATATTCAAAATATTATGGTAAGCTAAGAAATGGTAGCTCAGTGTCCGGGCGCTCGCCTTTAATTCTGTATACTCGAGGCGAACCTGAGTTCAAACCCCGGTGCC
>DWHK01001567.1:0-10956 GCA_018247855.1 Graphium androcles
CTACTCGCATCCAACATAGACCCGCTACTGCACGGAGATCGTCATCCCACCTGGTTGAAGGTCGACCCACACTCCGCATTCCTACGCGTGGCCTCCACCCTAGAACCTTCTTGGCCCATCGGCCATCCGTTCTTCTGCAGATTATTAGTTTAGCAGGTTTAATTTTAAAATTTACTTCTATTAAATCTGTTGTATTCAATTGCAATTTTCCATGATACAGTCACGCGGTGGTGTTCTTTGGCATTTTCAAATATTATAATAACTATTACATCATTTAAATAATAAAGTAAACATTTAACGTAAAAATGTATCTGTCAAATTGCTTTTGAAGGAGTTTTAAAATTACATTAATAATATATTAGTTCTTTAGAGGAAGTACAAATAATAACACGAACTAAAAAACAAGCCCTTAACTAATAAATAAATTACCAGCTCAATCGAGTTATCAACATATAGCCTGCAACGTTCAAGTTTCTTTTTTCATAATATCATATTCATTGGAGCTCATGAGTATGGAGCTATGAATAAATAAAATTCAAACAGCACAGTCTCAATATTTGCCATGGCTCGCATTAACCAACTATTTCTCTTATTATGTCAATATAGTGGAAAGCCACGGGAGCGTTTTGTGTAAATACACTGGCACAACATGTGAGGTACGATGATGTTGGATTTATTGAAGAGACATATTGTTTTAAAACTCCTATGTTGGCTGTGCCTATTATTATTACTATGAATCTTTTATTTTTACGTGGTCTTTACGTTCAGTTACGTCTCTTATAGTGAGTACTATATTAATTCTGCCATTGGATCAATTTAAGTGCAAAATTAGAAATACACTTTTGCTTGAAGCATCGTTGCAAAATATTTTGCCGACTTCAATGCGTGTGATCAGCACACTTTTTTTAATATTCCTTACTCCACTCATCGTATTATAGTTCATTTATGTAGGTAGGCTAAGTTATCTCTCGAGAACTATATTTTTTTCTGTATGATAAATATAGGGATATTTTACACACATTATTAAACGTACAGAAAGAATATAGTGTTTATCCTTTTCTCTACTATTAATAAGGTGCAAAATTTAGCGGCTAGCAATTATCAGTATAGATGTGAAAGCGTATCAAATAAATACTTAGGGTATCCAACAGTTGTTCAGGTAGTGTAGCGCCCAAGAAAGGACCAACGTCCTTCACAAAAAGCCGACATAAAATAAAATTGCCAACTCCTTTCGCGTTCTTCCTTAATATTTTCTGACCTATTCTATCTAATAGCGTTCTATCCAATTTCCTTGGCTAACAACGCACACGCAACTCTTCGGATGTTTTGTGTGTCCATGGACTATGGGATTAGATGAACTGTCTATTCGTTTATCATCTTTTTCCTATCGCCATGAATTACTCTAACTGGCTATGTTTATATAAACATATAAGTAACTCTTAGCCGTTTATGGCATCGGTTTTGCAGAGGCATTTTAAAGTACATTTAGTTGAAAAATTCTCCAAAAAATATTTTCATCATCGTTAAATATGGATAGACAATGGAAGCATTTGCGGCATGACATACTTCATTGCTTTAAATGACAATATTGCATAGGACAATGCAGGCGAGATTTGCCCTGTTTATATCACTGCCCTATTAAGACTGTCACCAAGTGGTACAAGAAATTTAGAGCTGGCGTTTTGATTTGTAAGATGAAGACCGCAGTGGCCATTCAGCAACCCCAAATTTATCAAGACTGTACATGCTGAAAATCCTAGATGGGAGATAGTAAATGCTACCTACATTTTTTAGACAACCGTATGTAAACATTCAATCAAGATATGATTTGCGAATCGATGTCGGTCAAAAGCCACACCTATTGTTGGAGACCGGCTTGTGAAATGCGTGTGTACGTACGATTTTATTCTTCAGCAATATGTAAGAAAAGTCTTGTCACTGGAGAAGAGCCTAGTAGTTTGTATCAAAATGTGCATCGAAAGCACTATTTGTCGTAGGAAAATTGACCTTCAACTGTTGCTAAGCCTAGACTTGATCCGAAGAAGGTTATTTGTGCATTTGGTTGGACTGGAAATAATCTGAAATGACCAGTACTGACAAATATTGCAATTAACTGAATTGATTAAAAACCGTAGCCGATAATCGGCCAGTATTTGCGAAATCATGTAAAATAAAAGTTATACGAGTATTACTTACTTAAAGAATTCTCTCCATGGTAAATTTTTCAAATCGATATGCGAAATAAAAAAGGTACGTTAATAAATCCTGCAATAATAATAAATGCAAGTAAGCCTCAACAATTTTGGTAATGAGATTTCCTGAGAGATGGAAGAAAGTTGTAGAATAGAACGGTTCATATATGTATAATACAATTAATCAATTTTAAACAACAAACATCATGTATTCATTTTGCTTAAAAAAAGGACAGAACCTTATGGAACATCCTAAATAATATCAATTTGCTGTTGCTTTTATAATATTAGCAATAATTATTCATTGGACACGAGTCACTTCTATTCGTATAATATTCGTGTAGCCTATTGTAACGACTTCCCTAGACGATATTACGTCCCAAGTCAACTATTAAGAATTTTTAATAACCAACCTCCACAGATCTTTTCGAACGATAAAACCCAGCGTACAATGTAGCTTTATAAAATATGCAGCGGCACCAGGCTATTGTGGATTCGAACTCTGTACCTGGCCGGTAAATTAAAATTAAATTGCTTTATAATAACATAATTCAATACTTCGTAGGCTGTTTGATGCGGTTATTTTTTTGGCATGGGCTTATTTATTATAAGCCGCTAATAGCTTGAATGTAAATTCTGAAAACGTTTCTATGCTGTAACAGGCGATATTTAGAAAATTATTGCGGCCAATAGGCATCTTTCAATCAGATTCCTATGACGTATTCTCATAAAAATAGTATGGTTCGATTTTATAAGATAATTGATTGTATAAAATTATTTTAATAACCTTAAAATTATGTTAATCTAAGAAATGAATATATAATGATAAATGTGTATTTTCTGTTCCTTTATTCTCATAGCTTGATGGGATGGATATCCGACATAACCGGAGAGAGATCAGGCGCAGGACCGAATTTTTACATGCCCATCCGATGCATGGATTATCTTTATTTTCAGGCCATCGGATGATCAGCCCGCATTGCCTTAACCCAATTTAGAAACAACCGCACAAAGTTATAGTCCTGCCGCGAGGTTCGAACTTACGACTTCCGGTTTGTAAACAAGGTCGTATTGTCGATTGGTCGAGGCAGAATTTGAAATCAACTAAGCAGAGGACGTACTATAATTGACACATATTAAAGCGTACCAATAATTCATATCGTTTACACTATAAAAATAGAAGTCACCGCCAATTACTCGTACATTAAGGGCAGAGCCGCACGGTTTATAATACGATTTATTAAAAAAATGATTCCATAACACGATGGTTCCAAGGCTCGGTCGTACTAATGCGTTACTAATAACATAGTTACACAACGAAAAAAATTCACCCCTAATTAGTTGCCTTGCCCATACCAATCAAAGCGCATTATCAGCATTCAACCCTTCTATGAAGCAATTATCGATCCGGTCGTTACAACTAATGGTTTAAGTTAACCGTCGGTTCAATTTAACGCACGCGATAGGGTTCGATTCGAACGCAATACGGCTGTTAACCGGTTCGTTGTTAACTTCCACCCGTGGACGGATTAATGCGACCACTAATCATTACTGCCATCGCTTAATCTTTCGTTTGATCTGACGTTTAGCTACTCTTCAGGGTGTTTAACACTGGTTTAAATAACCTTATAACAGAAATACAAATTGTCAAGAAAAATATTGTTTTAAGAATATATCGGCAATCGATTAACTTGTCACAGATCTTACACAGATATCTTCACATGCATATATGTAAGAAAATTCAGACATTTAAATGAAGTCCTTCTTCCTCGTTCTATTTCCACTGAGATAAAACTATCGCAGTTTATCTTCAAAAAACCACCTGCTGAACTACGGGAGATACTAAAGGACACAAATTAATACGCAGACACGGGTAGTCCCTCTTCCTTACTCTTTCCTCATTTAGTCTTTTTACATTTTTAACACGATGTGAGAACTCGGAGATTAGAAAGAATGAAGTGACGATAATGATTTTACTTTGCTATACATAATTTAATTTCATATACTTAACAAAACTGGACTATTTACAGACAACAATTAGGTGGTGGTTACCATCCATTACCTAGTAAGGTTCGTATGGGTTCGTAATTTTTTGACATCATATCATTTGTGATATTCGATATGAAATTAAAGTAACAGCCTATTTTTAAATTGTCCCACAGCTGAGAAAAGGCCTCCTCTAGACAGAGTAGCCAACCACGCAGCCCTAGTGTAGGCGAACTTCACATACTAGATATGAAGGTTTCCTCATAATATTTTCCTTGCAAAGCCACTGCCAAGAACCTGGTAAATCACTACTTAAAATTGCAATTAAGAAATTAATGATTTCATCGCTGCTGGCACCGGGTTCGAACTCAGGTTCACTTTTGAAGAAACAAAATAAAAGGGCACTAAAACAGAATAAAACTGCCACGGCTCAATGATAAGCCATGATGAGAAATTACTTCGGTCCAAAATCGTTTAATTTTGTTTATTTTGATTTTACTACTAATACTAATACTTAGAGTTTTCAATACATCGATTACAGATAAGTTACATTTTTTTGCTGTTGAATTAACTGAGTTAAGTGAGAATTAAATGAGTACCAAATATTATTGAAAACTTAACGTCCGTCAAAATAATAGATTATTGACTCATAATTCAAATTCAAAAACAAACATTTGATTCATAATAAATTTATTATACAGTTATCTGACTCAAAGATTTTTTTACTTCCGATTGGTAGTTACATAGAATTGGGCGTTTAAATAAACAGACCAACAAACTTTATAGTCTTATTATTTTCGTATAGATAAACAATTTACGTAGTTGATTGCAAAGACGACTTTAATGGCCTTAAAAGAGATCAATATCATTATGTTAATATTATATTAACAATTATTATGGTACAAAATGGTATTGATTCTCAATCAAAAAGAGGGGTGTTCTACCTTTATCATGTGAATCTGTATATCTGCATATCTGTGGCACCATAGCTCCTTAAAAGATGATACCTATTTCTTTTTATGTAGTATCTGTTATGAAAATAATAACCGAAATCAGTTTACGATTGATAATATATAAAAAATAGAATGGAGAATCGATTATTTAAGTCAATTTCGTTCAGGTACCGTCAACATGAGGTGCGTAAGGCGACTAAGGCTTATCTAATTATAAACACTAATCAAGCATTCTACACGAACCGAAGCGCGGCCGTAGCCTGCGGGCCTACGTAAGTATTAAATATTAACCGTAGAGGCGTCGGCGACTTAAAATGCCCTTTGAACCACGTGTACTACGTAGTAGGGTAAATAATGAACGGTGTGACAGTACCAACGGGGGCGGCCTCCGGGGCTACATATTTCAACGTCGCTTGACCAAACTATGATGGGCAGGAGCTACGAATGCGCTACGGTTGTAGATGCGGCGCTACGCTTTCTAAGAACTATCCTACTATAATCTTGATTTCGTTCAATAATAAGTAATATAATAACATTATATAAATTTAAACTTTACTTGGAGATTTTTCTTTTATAAAGGCAGAATATTTTTATTATATTATAACATTCAACAAAATTATAAAAAACAAAGGTAACACGAAATATTATACACCAATTATAAACAAATTGTAAAAAGATGTAATATAAATTTTAATTTAATGTTACAACCACATTTTAAGTTTTATTAATAATATGTTAATTATATTCATCCGTTTTATTACAATATTCGTACCATAATTTACATGTTAATTTGCGGCCAAAAGTGAGAGGTGTGAAATGATTTTCTATAACTATTTATATTTAAAATTTTGCTCGTTGTTAAACTCTACATACCACCTTCGATATCGGTCAAGCGTTTCCTACGTTAATGTAGCAACCCAATAGAGGACACTTTCGGGCCCTTTAATAAATATTTATTCGCTCATATTGTTCGGAGGCTTTACTACAAAATTATAACAACGCCACTCTAATACGGCCCTAATTACATAACTTATTCGTTTGTTTAGGATCAGATAACTTTATATTCGAGGAATTGATACGCTAGTGTTGACCGTACAATACACTTGGTTGGTTTTCCACTCATTGTCATAATTACGGGGTCTAACGTCCCGTGAGTCTAGCGTGAAGAAAAGGTTAATACAACAAAGGATTTTGCATTATAACATCATCTTATGGGATTCACCATGGCTTACATACTACCATTTTGTCAAGTTTCTACTTACTATTGGTTGAAAGGCAGGATTAAGATTAGAAACTACTTTTTTGGATACTCGTAAAACAAATATTTGAAAATAAATGACATCGCCACTGCAAGACTAAAATTGCATTAAAGCTCTTTTAGGTATTAAGTCTAGGTGTAAATGTATATTATGTAACTTGCTATGAGTTTTTTTTTATTTTTTTTTGTTATTCTTATTTATATCAAGATCTTAAAATACTACTTTCATTCCAAGAAGTGACATAAATATTATCAACGCAATGCTAAGGTTTAATATTTAAAAAACAGGTCTTGCTGCAACAATTTGCCTGCTGAATTGGAGAGGTACCACCGCCGCGCAACCAAAGCGCGCGGGACGAGGGTTCGATTCACTCCCGGTAACATAATTTGTATCTCCTACAGGTAATTGTTTCATATCTGGGTGCTTATGTGTGTGTTTCAAATAAATCCTATTACTGTCTATTTGTAAGTATATTTATATCCTTCTTTACATTTTGACTTATTCTCTCCAAAGCTCACAACGTACCAATAGTTGACCAAATCCAGATACAAATAACAATAAAGAGTTAACTTTTGCTGAACAATCTCTCTAAAAATCTGATGTTAACCAATCTGCAGAAATCAAAAGATTGTGATTTTGATTTGTTTCAACATTATACATTGGCACCACAAGTATTTGAAGGAAGGCTGAAAATCACATAATAAGACTAACTCCGCTTATCTTAAAACATAATGCCTACATTAATAACTCTTATTCCCGATAGGAAACGGAGTTAAACTACTACATAATCCAATGCTCACCCGACCACGACTACTACAAATTATGACTCAAAAGATTTAAAAGTGTATATATAAAGTCATCGTAAATCAATGGAACGTCCAAGTAGTCCTAATTCACAAACTTAATTCAAATAACTTCTGCTTGCTTCCGTTTAACTTAGTTCGATTATATACAAAATAATCAACATAGAAAGGGATTCTAACCTGTTAAAAATATTTACATTAAAATAATAATACATAACAGTAAAAGAAATTATTATTAAGTAAATTATAACAAACTATGTAATTGTGAACCAATAAATTTAAATAAATTATGTAAAAACTTCTTATCTTATTTAACTGTTGTATCACGGTAGCACGAAGCAATATAAGACAGCATATTTTTTATTAAGTGTCTCTAACTGCGTATCAAAAAATCCGACGCATTTATTAAGTAACTTTTCAGGCAATCGTTTGCGAAATTAACAACCATGTGGAAACAAAAACATAAAGGTATGTATCCTCTGGATGTGAAACTACACCCTCCAATTTGTATAGCCATAAAAGAGTACTGCCTCTGTAACAGCAGTGCCATCAACAATCATAGCAGATATATATTAATAACTGCGTCATACAAATACAAACAAAAAAATCAACTAATCAAGTTCATAACAAAATTTTCAATATGATAGCTAAAAATATGATTTAGTAACAACTTACGAACTTTTTGTTGTATTATCGAATGTAACGGTACGGTATACAACAAAAAGATAATAATCACAGTACATTGGACGAGTCAGTACGACAGTTCACCCCGCACGGAGTAAACCACAATGGAATCAAAAATTAAAAGCGAGGAAAATCGTCGCTTATTAAAATTGACAGGGGCACACCTGCAACGAAGGGTTAAGGGGCCGGAATTGATCCGTTTAGTTCCGTTACGTGTCATTATTGGAGCGAAGAGCGGCGCGGCGGTTAACGGGTTATTACGTGTGGGAGTGATGGGGGTGATGAATTTACCTTAATGCATGATAAAAGGAAATCAATTAGGTTTGTTTTTTTTACATATTCAGTGGCAGGGATTGTCAACATTTTTTGGGCGAGTTATCTATATATATATATATATCTGCATCTACATATCTATCTAGGTCCTCTAGACCGAAATTCACCCACGGCGGCCAATCTACTCAGAGATCAGCTTACTGTGCCGGAGATATTATAAAGCACAAGTGTACGCTCAGATGCAGGTGCATTCTCTGTCCCTTTATTCTCATAGCCCGATGGGATGAATATCCGACACGACTGGAGAAGAATAGACGCAGGATCGACGTTTTACATGTCCATCCGACATGTAAAACGTCGATCGGCCTGCATTGCCCTCCCCACAAAGTCGTTGTCCCTCTACGGGATTCGAACCCACGATATCCGGTTTGTAAAGCTAGGCCCTATACCACTTGGCCTCGGAGGCAGTCATCTACCTTACATACAAACATACCGAATCCAAATTGCAGCGAAGTGATTGCGAAAGTGAAATATGCGATCGTTGTTTGTTTTAATCGTTGTGAATTATTCCCAGACAGTGTTGATAGTTCCGAATGCCGTGGGGCAATCGGACTGGTATCGAGGTTCTAATCTCACTCAATCGCCGCAATAGAGGGAGATCGCTGCTATTAGATTAATATTATATATTTTTATAATTCTTGGCAATTAAATATTGTAAAAGGGCAAAATTGCCTTTCAAAAATTTCTACCCAAGGGCATATACGTATCTAGTTAGTAAAATCTTCATCTGTGAAAACATTTTTATGTTAGAGATAAATATAACACATTTATTACAAATATGTTGACAATTTATATGTTGAGACAGAATTTTTCAACATTTTAAAAAAAGATAATATTTGAGTCATCTTGAACTATCTTGTGTTATAGACACGAAATAATTGTATCCCATTAATATAAAGAAAAATTTGTCATATAGTATAATACGAGATATCAATATATGGTCGTCCCAATGTTCATGCCAATTCCGGTAAAACACATTTCTCTTTTGAAGAACGCAGGATTGTTTTGTTTTCATTTTTAATGGCCTAAATATCCGACCACATTAAAATGACATCCGATATTTCCAATAACTCTCCTACACCAACACTTGTCTATGTCGCTATTCGCTCAACGTGATTCTGAAAACCTTACAGGTGGTCAGCCCGTATTGCCCAATTCCAAAACATAATAAAACGACATCTAATATACATAAAAATTACCTAAACCTTTTGTCTGTAAGTCTATCATTGTCGTCAAGGAGCTATCACGACTTAAACATAATAATAAAATATCCTACAACTACCTATCCTATAACTACTTATTTCTCATAAACACCGCCCTACGAGCACACGGTAGTTGCACAACCGCTATTACGTGGTACTTATTCATAGAAAACTGCATTATTTATCTTCACAGTAATTTCGATGGCTGCATAAATAATCGTATGCCACAGTAATGCCATTTTCACTTTTTTGCGTTTCCTAAATGAACTTGATAATTACTATTTAGCTATCTAGCTGTATTAATTTGAAAGTTAAACATTGTAAACCGAGGATTTTATCTAAATTTACTTATAACTTTAATAAAGGAAAACGTATTTAAAGCTCTGTCCTGTAAAGTTTGCATTTCAACCATTAGATTATTTACGTAGGAGCCATCGATTTGTGACATAGTGCAAGAGAACACATTAGACAGAAAACATGGATAACGAAAAGCCAGTTTCAGGTGGTAGAACATAACATCCTTTATGCAGCTTTTGCTGCACTTTCAAGGCCGCTCTCCGGCCAATGCCCTTCAGATAAAGCCGATAAATTAAATAAAAAATTAAATAAATAAATTGCATGGCTCTTGGGGTTGCCGGATGGCCATTCCTACCCTCAACTTTTCCCACTCCTTTCCCCTACTTCCTTAATATTTCCTGACTAATCCAATCTAATACATTGTTCTATCCACTTACATAGGCTGGCAACGCACACGCATCTCTTCGGATGTTGTGTGTTTCCATGGGCGACGGGATCCCTTAACATTAGGTGAACATTCCGCTCATTTGTCATTCTTTCGGAATAAAAAAGACAAGAAAATTATTTAAAAAAATTTGCAATTTCTCCTTCAATCTTCTAGGAAATTTGTTGTTATATTGTTAATAGCAAAATTGTTTTTTTATTTGCTTGTACCTATCTTAACACAGAATGTCGGTCGATGAAGAAAACGGACAAAAAGTAATTGCATACCTATGAGTTGAGGATGATGAGTTGGGCAGCGGGTGAAACTAGGCATAATAAGGTACGTAATGAAAAACCATGGTATGGACACATCAAGAGACGCGATGAACATATGGAAAAGCCTTGACCCTCCTGAACTCTAAAAGAGGAGTTAGACATCCGCCAGCGACTTGGTGTTCCACGGTGTCAAAGAACTTAGAACGAGCCCAAGTAACATCTCAGACAGTCCAGGGCAGGCAATCCTGACGCATGAAAACTAGGAGAGCCGACTCCGAGGCAAGGATAAAGAAGAAGTTTGTTACGTTTTCATGTATTCTAAATTTTTCATACACATCATCCGGAATAGTGAAAAGGCACCTTCATAACACATTGGGCTACGTTTCAATTTAAGGCAAATGGAGTCGGAAGTTAATCGTAATAATAAACTGCCTCCGTAGCCTAGTGGTATAGTGCCTTGCTTTACAAACCGGAGGTCTTGGGTTCGAATCCCGCGGGGGGACAATGACTTTGTGTTGTTGTTTCTTAGTTGGTTTAGGGCAATACGG
>DWHK01001568.1:0-10954 GCA_018247855.1 Graphium androcles
TTTGTAGTCTGTGTGTAGATAGCACATTCACGCTACAATCCTTAGAAGCCGGGCAGATAAATAAATGATGCGTAGCAGACTGATAAAAGTGGGTGAAGTTTAGAAAATTGTATTTGTATTTTAAAAACCGCGTTTTACAAACATAAATACTACACCCAGATGCAAAACAATTATCTGTAGGCCATAACAATTAATTGTTCTAGGTGGGAATCAAACCCACGACCTAGCCAGTCTAGACGATTAAGCCAATTGCTAAGCAATTGCAACATGGGACGGACCACCGCGAAATTGTATTTCTTTATAAATAGAAAGACAGGCAAACAAGCAGACGATTCACACTATGTTGAGTGATCCCGTCGCCCATGAAAACATAACATCTAAAGAGCTGCGTGTGCATTGCCAGCCAGGGAATTTGGATAGAATAGGTTTATTCGGTAGGATGGATCAGGAACATATTAGGGATTCGGAGGGGAATGGAGTGGGAAAAGGAGAGGGTCGGAATGGCCACCCGGGAACCCAAAATGTCATGCATACTTTATTTCATACTGACTTTTGTGAAGGGATGGTACTTCACCGGCGCCCATAAAAGTGCAGCAAGAGCTGCATGAAAAATGTTATGCTCTATCACCAAATTACGAATCATTGATATTATTGTTTGAAATATCTTAACCTTGGGTATGTTTGTGTGCGGATGTGTCTGTATATTTTGTAAGCATATTTACAGGAATTATACTTTAAAATAATGAATTATACTAAAATTTGTTTATAACATAACATAAACGTTTATTTAAAAGCCCGCCTATTACCTTTTATTACTTTAATGCCATACTACCATGTCAAATATTGATATTGAGCTTAAAGTAAATATTAATATACAATCCGACTGGTCCTATAAACAGTTTATATTTTTATTACAATGCTATTTATTATGACACCTATCACAGATTACTAGGGCATTTTTAATTACTACAATATAATTTAATTAAACAATTAGATAGAAACCGCAAATAATAATTGCTAATTAAGGCAACATACACATAGATTGACATAAGAAACGTCTTTAAGTACACATAAAATGCTGAAATAATCGAGTATATTAACACGTTGTACTATAACTTTCTTTGGACATTCTCATCACGATCTCTGGACCACGATGGGACCTGTCGACGTTATGTTACGGTCGATTGCCCCCATTAGTCACGACAGGTGCGTGCTGTGACCATGCAGTAATACTCTATTAAATCCTGCACAAGGTTATTTTTAGATCATACTTAAGCGACAGTTTGGCATATTTGATTTTTATTAAAATAATAAAAAAATAAGGCAAAAACTAACATTTCGAAATCATTACATTATTTAAAAGTTTAAAAACTTTAAAAACTTTTTTACGTTTATGGAACAAAATACACTATAGCTTAAAAAAATATCATAGAATCTATTTTTCAGCAACTATTGCTCAGTGTTAGAGATATAAGGAAATACCGAAGGTTTAAAAGCTTTTATCGACAAACAATAGATGAAGTAATCTTTTTAAAAGTATAATTTCGTGGCATAAGTTTAATAGCCCCTAATCTTGACGCGGAGGAACTATAAACCCGCTGTTAATAGAGGCTATTAATATACACCCCGTGCTCACTTCTCCTCCTCGTCATTATCTAAATCCAACCTTGACACATGCTACTCAGTTAAAAATATGAAGTATTATCTGTACAATAAATAAACTCTACCACGCTAATAGCATTGAACAGCCGCTGTGCGTACCTAGACCAATTTGAACAAGAAATTAAGAGAAAATAGTTGGATTTACCCTAAAATATTTGTCAACACTTACCTCCATTTCCAGCGTTGGTGATCGTAACCCAGAAGTCGATGGTCTTCTCCGGCCCCAGCTCCTCATAGTCCCACTTCTTTTTAACTTTCACTACACCACTAGGTTCAACGGTGACCCACGGATTCTCGTCCCTAATTTTGAACGTTTCGCGGTCGGTTTCCTTCTCGAGCGTGAAAACTGCACGTCCCTCGACTTCGCCGTCCGCCTCGGTGAACTCAATGCGCTTGGTCGGCCTAACTGCGCGCGTGACACGCCGCTTTTGACGCCTCAACGCTGGCAAATCTTTGCGATTACGCACCACGAACTCTAGGTAAATCTGGGCCGGTTTACTTTTCCGTGAAGGCGATCCCGTGTCATGAGCTAGCACTTCTAATTCAGCTTCGTGACTATCCGGTTCACCTGCGAGAATCAGTTCACCCGTTTGTGGTACAATCACCGCTAGATTGCTAGCCGTCTTTAAAGAGTAATACACTCTGTCACCGTCTGCGTCATATGCGTGAACCTTGCCGATGTTCGAGAATCTCCGCCAACGTGCGGTACCGTTATCGCTGTTCTCATCCAGTGTACCATTGACGGCAAAGTAGTATATATCCTGTTCAAAAATAGGCTCGTGGTCGTTTTCGTTCGTAACTTCCACTGTGATGGGGAGATTTGCTTTATTAATCCCAGTCAAATCCGTTGCCTGCAGCACCAGGTCGTACGATTTTTTCGCCTCGGTATCCAAAGACTTCATAGCAACTATTTCCACTTCACCGTCTGTAATAACCGAGGGCACCTCAGGGATACCACTTTTCAATTTATCGCGTAAAGAAAATAGGGAGTGTTCATTGCCTTTTATAATTTTGTACGCAATAGGTCCCACGTTAACTGGCGCTGTGGCTTTAATCGGTGGCAGTTCGACAACCGAACCCGCGGGCAAGTTTTCTGATATTTCACCGTGCAATCCGGTCGCCGAGAAACTGAGCATTTTCCGACGGTCCACCACGAGTAGGTGTACAGAATGAGCGGAACTGCTAAACGGCGTCTGTTCTAAGATGGCAAGATTCAGCGATTGGTCAAGCAAGGGAGCCAGATCAGCAGTGGTCATGAGCAATCCATCATCTAATAGAGTAAAGTAGCTCGTGTATTCGGGGTCTAGCAGGGTGTAGCGGGAGTAGTTTCCAATGAAATGTCGTACAACGTGCCCAGGGCGGACGTCGTGCGGCAGCACTGTGAGCGCGCGCGTCTCGAGCGCCAAGCTCAGGATGCAGAGCAAAGCCCCGCTCCCAAGCACAATACGCGCCATGGCTTTCACTTTTCGTTTCACTATCCCAACATGTCTACCTAAAAATAAAGATAATTCCTTTTAAATACATCGGTATTATAATAATAGGAATGAGCAAAATTATTAAACAATAAGCGTTTTCGGCGCTAAAAATATTATGATTTCATTTGCATTATTATAAACAAACGTGTTTCAACCTTGAAATATGAATATTAACGTCACAAATAAATGAATATTTGAATGGTGGTTCGGCAAGGAAGCGCGACAACTGCGATATTGCGACTACAACGGGGAGCGGAGAGTTGTATTAAATTAATTGAATCATGTGTGACTGCATAGTAGCGCAAATCACGCGTCGGCTCGGCGGTGGCGGCGACGACGGCATCGACGTAGGGCGGCACACATGCGAGCTTTATTTAGGCGGCAGGCGGGAACGCCGGCGTCTCGCGAGCCGCCGCCGCCGATCAATACCCCCGTTGCGCCGTCGCGCGACGTTTCGCAAGCCAATCTCGACTGTATGCGCTTTCCTTCACGACACACCATCAAATATTCACGCACTTATTTTCCCGTGTCAAAGCTCACACTATTTCAGCGGTCAACTCACTGTACGAGCACAAAGTCATCAGTACTAAATACGATGAATGAAAAATTAATCAGAGCATGCAAAACTTTTACGGTATTGGCGAATTGCAAAGTTAAATAAATCAGTACGTAGGTTAACCGTATGGAAAATAACAGAATATTGTCACAAAACACACTTTAAAACATTAAGAGACACTACACGAAATTATTGTATTAAGTTTAATAGAAAGCATATGTTCTGAATGTAAACAACCACAAATATACTTTTATTTCCGAAATAAGCGATCAATCCCGTAATTTTCTATACATCTGTAAGTACAACAAAATATTATTATCGAATCTTAATTGTATACGTACTTGACAGTATGGTTATAAAATATCGATATCGTAGTTTATATGGTAAATGGCGGTCAGCCGCGACGCTGACCGAACGCAAGGGACGTCAAATGGCGACTGACTAGCGATACGCGAGTTGCGCGGCGCGCGCGCGTATTGAGCGCAGCCCGTCCGACCCCCGCCACCCTCGCGCGCCACCCCGTCCCAGCTACAAAAGCATGCATCGGTCCGCCTCCCCACAGCTTAGCTGCACTGGTTCCCCTTTCTTCTTGTCTCTATTTCGCGATAGTTATCTACTCCGAACTCCCGACACACGCGCCACTACTTGCACCGTAATGATGCGGGGTTAGCGAAGAAATTTTGTCTAGTCAAATTATAATTCAACGGACAAATTTTAAAATAAAATCAATTTATATACAAAGGAAATGCTATGGTTTTACACACAATACAAAATGCATTTAGCAATCATAATATACAATAAAGGCTTTTAGATACGATTAAATAAATCGCATCTAAAAAAAGCCTTTATTGTAATAATTAAAAAAAAAAATACATTATTTATCCATTATTATTTTAGCCACCTAACCTTACCCGATATATGAATAAATCCATTGCTCGAAGTAAGTTCTACTTAACAGCTACAACGGAATATATTATTTGGTTCTCTTTTGGATCCTATTAGTTTTAAAATAGTCATGATCAGTTACTTAAATGACTTATATAAGTGTAATAAGCAGCTGGCCTACCGTGGCGAAAGTTCAAGAATCACATAAAATCTGGAAGCGTGTGAATATACATGAATATTTTTATCTTTTAATCTTTAGGGCAGTGGTTGCTATGTTTATTATTTTCAAACACTTGATAATGTCCAGATTGTGATTAAATAAGTGTAATACCTACTAATAAGGTCCAAGGACTAATACTGAAAAATGACTGATTCGTAACATTTTGGAATTTTCCTTAATAAAGTTAATAGAAATATGCATAAAACTACAATTTGTTTCATTTATAACTATAAAATAGATTAGTTATATCTTACGTACATTACCTCACACTTTATAAGGGCCATGACACTAATTTATATGTATTTTAGTTTCGTTGATCGAAAGCCACGAACTTAATAGTAGTTTAAAGTTATTGCTTTCTAAAAATGTAACATTTCTAGTACACAACGCCTAAAATCTTATAGTTCCATTATGGACCTTATTTATAGCCCTCGTGCCCAATAAGGACCATAAACAAAGTTTTAAAAAACCTTTTTATTTTTTGTAATTAACTAGCCATTGATGCCTTGTTTATGTCCAATATTTTCTCTTCATATAAAAACAGTGTATTCCATCCTGAGGTCTTACAAGTTAACACACTTCTCAAGATTGATTTATAAGGATTTTCAAAAACTATGCCATTATTAAATGCAATTACCTTACAATTTTTATTATTATATTCAAAACTTTTATGTTACTCACTCATCATCCAAATTGCGTTTTCTCAACTGCACCGCTTCCTCCTTCGAAGGTGTCTCTAAAACTATGTGCCTTTTTTTATAGGAAAGGTTGGCAAGCGAGCAGACTGTTCAACCGATGTTAAGGATTCCTTAATAGCCAATCTTACCCTCTTTTTTTCCACTCCTTCCCCACCAAATCCTTAATATAATCCTATCCTATCCTATCTTTTAACCTGTTTAATCCAATTTCCAAGGCTGGCAACGCACTCGCAGCTCTTCGGATATTGTGTTTGTCCGTGGGCAACGGTATCACTTAACATCACGTGAACCGTCTACTCGCCAACCTTTCATATAAAAAAAATATGTCTACCTTTTTAGGGTTCCGTAGTCGGAACCCTTATAGTTTCGTCATGTCCGTCCGGCCGTCCGTCCTCGACTTATCTTCAAAACGGTAAGTGCTAGAAAGAAAAAACTGCATGGATATGTTTTTACCACGTCGACAAAGAGCTAAAATAAAATCACGAAAAATATTTTTTTGGGGTACCTTACCCCTACACGTACTGTCGATGATTTTTTCAAAATTACAGATGACATTCTGACTCGTCATTGGAATTTAACATTTGTGGCGTTTTTTTCCAGTAATGTGCGCATGCGTAGTTCCAATTCCCTAATAATATGTTAATGTCAATATGTTAATAAAGTTCAAATAAAATAGTACTCAAGGGGTTAAATCTCTCTATGTTAGCTAGTAGTCAGTGCTGCTTAGAAATGTTAAAAGACAAAAGGAACTCAAACGCTACGTCACTTTATAAAACTTTGTTATTTTAATAATCTACCTCCTTGGCACAGTGGTGTTGGACTATGCTTTACAAACCGGACGTCATGGGTTCGAATTCCACAATAAGTGAATGATTTAGTTTTGTTGCTTCTTATTTCGATTAGTGAAACTGTGACCCAATTCAGAAACGACACTCCCACCAAAACCCTCTTCCCCGAAAATTCAGTGATCCATTCGTCCAATGGGCATGTAAAAATTTGGTCCTGTCCCTGATTTCTATTCGGTTATGTCAGATATCAGTCCCATCAATATCAATCCAATAACTTGTGAGAGGAAATATCTTATCTCTTCCGATTTATTTACACAATTAAAAAACTAGGGCAATAGTACCTTTACTTGGCACTAGAAACCAGATTGCAGACTAAAATAAATCATTAATAACATAATTTAATAAACCTTACTTTTTGTAAGTTATATAAGGACAATAATTGCCAACCCATAACTATTATAAGTAAGCCGATATAATAAATGTTATAAGCATAAGACTACCTCATTGCTTAATAAAAATTCGAAAGGCATATTTGTTCGTATGTCTTTAATAATATATGTGTATTTTAAATTAGTTATTCCTATGATTAGATGTTTTTTCTTATAATTTAATCACTTTCATCACCTCCATCATGTACACAAATTATCGTGAGCTTGCAATCTGTTGATAGAAATTCTCTGGGCAGTAAGGGATACAAAAAGCAATATAACCTTTAATTTATAAGCTGGATGCGCAGGTTTGTTGTCAAGACCAAGAGGTAGGTCGAAACTAGGCGTGACTCCACTTAGTTTTGACGTACTTCAATGAACGTTTTTATTAATTTTTTTCGTCAAGAGATGGCATTGTATTAAATACAGAATAAACAAATGGTTTTTTCCGAAATTTAGACCCTGAGTGATCCATTTTGTAGGACTAAAAGCCTGTTTCAATAAGTTTTCATATCTTTAGACCCGTTTTCAACGCGGACACACGCACATATCAAACACAAAATATATACACAATAATATATATGTGCATATTTTGTATATACATAATGTGTACATATTGCTCGTTTAACAATACGTGTTCATCTTTTCACACCCCGCCAACTTTTACTTTGTTCCGGAAATGTATCTATAAATATAAAAAATTAACCCATGACTTTGATTAAAACCTTTGTACTTTATCATTAATTAGTGATTTTTTTCTTATAATCTTTTTATATATATTGTTTTTCATAAAAGCTTATTTTTTATATATTTTATTATCGTAATGATGATTTGGCATAATGATACTTTTACAACAAAATCCCAGAAAACGTTCAAAATAATTCAGTTAATAGATTATAGAAAATAACCTTTAACACAAATTAAATGTTATTATAATATTAATGATTGTTTAAATGATAGCACACCTGGCAATGAACAGCTCACTCCAGGCTTTTTCAAGTGAAATTTATTGTTTGTTCATTATATGAGATGATATTGAAAAAAAAATCTTAAAAAATATATTAGTCGCTCTGAGTTTCTTACGCCGGTTCTTCTCAGATAAGTGACTTTACTTTCAGAATCGGTGGTAATTTCTTTCGACAATCAATAAGTAAATGTCAATACTTCTATATTAAATAAAGATACTTGAATTGGAACTTATACAATTTCATGAAATTTCCTATTACGTCTCTGGATAAATTACAAAAGCGTCGATTATCCTACAAACATGGACTATAGAATACCAGGAGAATATTGTCAAAATCTTCAAAATTTTTGATATTGGAGGCGCCACTTTATTCTAGGAACGAATTACACAGGAAGCTACGTAATTTTTGAAGACCGGATTAACATAAAAAGTATAAATATATGATAAAAAATGCCTAAAATAAATATGAAGTGTAAAAATGTGGAATATACTAAAATAATCTAATATTTTGTTTAAATCAGTAGTTATTATTATTTCTTTATATAAAATAAAATAATTTAATAGTAAGGTTTTGAACACTGCCATTAGCATACCACTGAATACGCCAACATACGCGAACATATTAAGGATTCGGAGGGGAAAGGAATGGGAAGAGGATAGGTATGGCCACCCGGCAACCTAGTCATGCATACTTTATTTTATGCTGACTTTTGAAGAGCGGTGGTACTTTGTCAGGCGAGTGCAGCAAGAGCTGTATAAATGATGTTATGTTCTACAATCTACCGAGGTGTATATAACAATTTACATGTACTTTAAAGCTATTCTAGTAACATTTTAAGCACTTCATTGTCTGCATATTCACCGAAATATGGTTGTGATGATGATTAGTATTTTCCATGAAACTATTTTAGAATATTAAATCTATTTTTGTTCATTTAAAGAATTACTTTCACTTCTGCACTTTCTTACTATAGATCATAATAGTGTTTTTGTATTCATCTTAAAAAATCATCTTTAATTAAAAGTAAGTAATAGTATTATAATTATACAAACTAAATAAAAAGGTTATATAAAAAACTAATATGAATAACTATCACCAATATTTATACCCGATTATCATAAAACTCTTTTAAAATAAAACAAATGAATATGATAATAGAAACAATGTTATAATGAACAGTATTATTAAAGACTAGTATAAAAATAGCAAAAGCTACAGCACTGAGCAAGTTCATTTGTGACTTACAAAAAATTAAATAAATATTTCTTTATATCACTATGCACTTAACATATTTTGTAAATACAATATGACAGTGAATACATTAATAGGCATTTTGCACTATGTGCTATTACAATATTTTGTTATATATTTGATGTAAATTGCTTTGCAACGGAATCATTATTACCCTTGTATCTTATCTCTTTTATTGTCAATTGTTTTCCTTGGTGAATCCTCTGTAAGTGACTTCTCATATCATACGACCTTGAAAATGACCTATGACATACAGGACATTGTGTTTTTCCTGCATGAGAATCTTTGTGCAGAGTTAATGATGTTGGATGCTTAAATCCTTTAGGACATAGCTGACACCGAAACTTAGCCAAATCAGAGTCTGAAACAGAAAAACAATAATTCATTGAAAGTTTACATATGTTTAAGTTAATCCTAATCATATTGTAACTAAAAAATATAATCTCCAAATTTGTTAATCTTTACAAGAGCATTTATATGCAACATTGTCAACAAAAAAAATTATAAAAGCTCCATTAACCTTGAAAAATACTTTTGTACAAGCATATGGGTTGGCAGGGTACATAATCCTTTTTTATTATTTAGAAATAGTCATAATTCATACTATCAAATTACTTCCTGGGTTAAATAATAAAATCATAAATATTATCTATTTATGCCTATAGTTTAGTGATCTGCAAATTTTTTTGTCAGCAAATGATGGTGCATTAGTTATTACATTTTTTTCTTACTTATTGTCTAGCTGCAAACATTGCAAATACTAAAAGCAGTTGTAATGTATGTGCTGTGGCTTGTGTGATGGCTCCTTCAATTGGAGGGCTCATCTTTTTTTTGTTTTCTAACTAGTATCCTTTTTATATTTATCTGCATATTAGGTCCATAATTTTTTCTTCTTCTTCCTAATCCAACCAAATTTTACCTAAATATCAGTTTTTACACAGATCAACTGGCATCTGACCTACATCCACAACCCAAAGGGATAAACTGAATTTAAAGGATGAATTAGTTGTCAGGATATTTGAAGGCACTGACATCCTTTAACGATTATCGAAGGTATTCTCTTATAACTGGCGACCGACTTTTTACATGCCCATCCGACGTATGGATCATCTTAACTTTCAGGCAATCGGGTGATCGGCCTATATTGCCTTGATCCAACTAAGAAATAACAACACAAAGTCATTGTCCCCCCGCGGGGTCCGAACCCACGACCTCCGGTTTGTGAAGCAAGGGCCTTTTTTGACCAAAGTGACATATCCTTTTAAATATAAAGGTACAAAATTATTATAATAATTTCTATTTGCAATTACATAGAAAGCATCGCATTTCATCAAACAATAATTTTAGTTTTCCTTCGCCGGACATTATTCAGTTCCTCCGCGAAACTTTATCGTTCATTCAATATTCAGAAGCGCGGCGGCAAGAAGTAATAATGCATGAAGTTGTTTACAATGAGAAATTATTTTCCGAGTCTCAGAAGTACTTAAGAGTTCACTAAGGGAGAACTACGGAAGTTGTAATAACAATATTCAGAACTAGACACAGAAGCACTTAGTGATGTTCATTATGGAATCCTGTCAATTGGTTTTCTTTCTTGCGAACTTTTTAAAGTGAGCGTTAGGCGTCGCGCTGAAGATTGCTTATTAAAATAATAACAAAGGTGTTATTTTTTACAACTCGACTTTATACCACCTATTTCCTGCGGTTTCACCTGCCTATTCGTAACGTAAACCTAATTATCCTAAACTATTCTTCGGAAACCTGTCTATCATATACAAAAATATTTTTTCAATTCTGATTGCTACTTCCAGAGATTATCCTATTGAAACGAACAAACAAACTATTCATGATCAGTATATTAGTTATATTGATTATCTATGTCGGTAGTTTTATCATAAATCTACCCATAAAATATATTGGTAAAATCTGACTGACTTTAAAGGAATGAAGTGAGAGGCAGAGACTAGTGAAGACTTTTAGAATACAAAACACAATTTTTTATCTGTGATATGATAGATATTCG